>JAOXYB010030576.1:0-10618 GCA_028565635.1 Phoronis ovalis
ATGCCATTCCTTTCGCTCAAATAGCCAATTTAAACAGCGTACAATGATGATTCTTCGAATCGTCGTTGTCTTGTTTTGTATTGCTACGGTAAAGAAATTCAAAAATTTGAATTGCTACTCACTGCGTACAGCAAATAATTTGGATTAATTTTAGGCTTTAATTGTATCCATAAAATAATATAGATTTTGGAATTTGGTGTGTAAAACAGTCAGTGTGCGTAAAAATGGATTGCTACTTAAATATTTTAAAATTTTGGATTGCTACCCTTACATTTCAAAAATTGGATTAAGTTTGCTAAAATTTTGGATTGGGTTGGGCGGCACATCCCAGTAGTCAAAAACCATGAGTACCCCCGGGGCTAAAGGCTAAAAGGGGTATCGACAATAGCCGCATCTAATAGGAGGGGGAGGACATATTTCACAAAATTTTGGGTAAGGGTGTGCAGTGCAGGCTTATCAAGTAAACCAAAAAACTGGTTTGCTTAAATTTTTCTCAGTTGTTAAAAAAACTGATTGTTAATGTTATGTGTGTTGGAAAACCGGTTTGCTGAATAGTGAAACATTGGATCCATTAATTTATTTTAGTCAAAAAAACAGATCAACTCAGCTTATTTATTCAAAAAAACGGATTCATTTTCCTAATTTGGTCATAAACTGGATCCTCTCTGCCAATTTGGTCCAAAAACCTGATTCATTGTTGCGGCACATCCCGATATAGACAGAACCCTGAGTGCTCTCCGGGCTTACTGCCCAGGTACTACATAAGATATATCGTAGTTGGGCACCATAATTGTAATATTTTGTTTTTAGCGCTCGGTAGTTGGGTCAGAGAGAAACACAAAACAAAATTGTCTGTTTGACAGTATAGCAATTTAGGCAGTCCTCTTTATTTCTTAAAACACAAGTATATAATATTAGATGCTGTAGCTCCAGTTGGGCAGCCAATTAAGCAAAAAAGTTAGGGAAAGTACACAAGACTTCCATTTTATGATATATTTCACCAAACAAAAGGTAAGTACACAAGGCTATGTCCGTTCCATTGAATGATGGTAAGGGGTTCATAACTGGGATTGCAATGGGCTCACTGCTATAATATGCTCAAATTAACACAGTTCGCTTTCATTCCAGAGAAGGTGCTCATAGAAGATATCAAAAAGTGGAAGATGATGCACAAGAAAAAGATGAGGTGCTGCTTCACTGACTTATATCTTGGCACTCCTAAGCTTGCCAGAAAGTTGTGTTGTCCTCATTAAAATAAAATAATGTTTACATAATTAGTGATATATGTTTATTTCAAACTTCGAAAGTTCGTATAAAATACAGAAAAATGTACACTTACTAACTCTGAGACAAGTTAACTAAAATCTTGTTACAACTATCAGATAACCAAGTCCAGAAAGCACTGCACATACATGGACAG
Organism: Phoronis ovalis; assembly: GCA_028565635.1. Lineage (NCBI taxonomy): Eukaryota > Metazoa > Phoronida > Phoronidae > Phoronis > Phoronis ovalis. The sequence continues at coordinate 1,421 of JAOXYB010030576.1, forward strand.
ACAGACAGACCTAATATATAATGCATAAAATATGTTCTGGTACTACTTTCAGTTATAGTCTCTAGAGATGTAAAATTGTTTTGTACTAGTGTATTGAACAGTTTGTGATTAAAATACCGGTACATATCTTTAACGAGCTAGTAATATGTATTATTTAAGTTTGGTAATTAAAATTTCATTTGTTCAATAGGAATATCATTTCAGTCTATTGATTGCTGAAGATATGACTCACAATGATCATAGATTTTGTTTTCTTGTTGTCCGTCCTGCAAGAATTTGATTTATAAGATGTATGTTTTATTGTTCATTTATTTTAGCCTTATGAAAGCAGTTCTTCAAGTGAAACAGAAAGTGAAGAAGAAAATGCCTATCTACAGCTAGTGTCAACTGTTAAAGCAGAGCACAAGGCATCTAGTGGTTCAGGTGCAAAAAGTGTTTTAAACTGTCAATAATAAATCAATAGAAAAATAAGGAAATCATATTTTGTAGATTGTAATTCATACCCCAAACAATGTGTAACTAGTGGCCATATCTATGCCCCTCCCCCCCCCCCCCCATCTACTGTCCAGCCAGGAACACCATGCAATTTCAACACATCAAATGCATTCATGATTTTGCAGAAAGAACACTAAATGCTAATCAGCCAAAAAATATCAAATTTCTTTTTAAAATTTTTACATCGGTCTAGGTTGTCTTTATTAATGCTGCATAAGTACACCTGAAGTAAGTTTTGATAGTAAAATATAAAACATTGAAATTTGAGTCATAATTACAGAAACTTGTGATTCAGAGGAAGAAATGGAATCAGAAAATGATAATGAAGACAGTGATGATGATGGTGCATCAGCAGAGAGCTTTGATAAATTAGCACAAATTAATAAGACCAACACAAAAATTGATGATATCAGTAACAATTCTGATGCTGAGAAATCTCTGAATGTTGAGGATCACAGTGATTGTAGTGATGATGAAAGCATACGGAATACTGATACAGAAATAAGCGATGATGATAAGAATGATGAAGATGATGTCCAGTTTCAAGAAAAGGGTAAGTGTGCAGGATAGTACTCCACGAAAGTTAGCACCATCCATGTTAATTTTGTAGAGTTAGTCCTAGACTTCAAAAATGTACAGGGTGTCATAAACAAATTTGAATTGAATTTTGACATTTTTATTAATTTTAAATACATAGAAACACAAATTTTTGCTATTATAGTAAACTAAATTTAAAATTAAACACGATTTTCCTTTCATTTGGCCAGTTTATTTGAAAGATTTCTTGTAACATTTGGATAGATACTGGCATGCACTTTTCTAAGAAGATATTCTTACCAGGGAAAACATTGTTTGTAATTTATGGCTGTTTGCTGTTAAAGTCAGTTCCTGTTACATATTTCCATTTCAGTTGCATTGTTAAATACTTTTTAGAACATTTTTAAACCCATCTGGGTAACATTATCATTATAATAAAGATTTTAACAGTAGATTCTAATACAGACATTCATTCATGGCCAGCTGGGCTTATTATGTTATGTTTCTGATTTGATGAATTGTAGCAATAAGACACTTTATCATGGGAAACAAAAAGTATCTTATATCTATGTAGTTATTGATAACAAAAATAATATTGTAAGTTGCAAGAACGTGAGTGTCAAGTTGAATACTTTCATGCTCCATAATTTAAGTATGCCTTCAAATTACATTAAACTTCAAAATGTTCAAGTTAACTAATTTCATTTACATATATCATAGGGAATTACACATCAATCACACCATATTTTCTCTAATAATCACCCCCTCTGGTGATTAAAATAAATCAATAATCGCCACCTCTCTAATAATCGCCCCTGGGTGGCAATTTGAATTGAAGACCCATTTGAATTAATACGAGATAATCGCATTTTAATTCATATGTGTAGTTGATTAATTTTTTGTTGGATGGTGTGTAAAATTTTTTAGGAAATATAGTACTATTTATTAATAATATTTCCGCAAATTATCTTTAATATAAAAAAACAAACTGCGGATCACCTCCAATAACATTTCCAATAGAATTTACATGATGCGGCAAGAGGTGATTTACACTTCTCGCCGATAACTTTTACAATAATTGTGTTTCTACATTGAGCAAGGCGGCATACTACTGCACAAATTTCTCTAGGTATGTGACCAACAAAATAAACTTACTGTTTGTTTAAGGTTTGTAAGACTTTTTCTTGCATTGCACACAGTTTTTGCTTAAATAAGCCGATAGTGTTGTATCTTTATTGCTTTACATATCACAAACAATAGATTAGAAAAAGTTTAAAACTTCATGCCAGGAGTACAAACTAGCTAATAATCACCCCCCTCTCTAATAATCAACCCCTGTAATAATCATCCCCACTAAAGGCATTAAAATAATCTCCAGGGCATTTATTAGTGAAAATATGGTATACACTCATTTGAAACTAATTTTGGTAAAAACCTACAGAAATGGGCCATCTTGGTCATGTATTTATTATGAAAATGCATTATAAGGCATTCTTTTAATGAAAATAAATCATTAAATAAAAATAAAAAACCTGATTTATTTTCAGACCCGTTCAGCCTTCATTTTGAAAAGGAATTACCAGAAGACTTTGTTGATAGTTTATCATCTAGCAGCAGCTGGATTAAAGAAGATAAAAAGGTATTTTGAATTCAAAAGCAATAAGTGACTTGGGACTGAATAAGTGCCTGTTTGCCTTCCATTATAAGAATTTCAAAGGAATTTTAAGTGCTTACCTTTAATTAATTGGCAGAGGAAAATAATTCATATAATTAAAAACAAATGGCAGCTATTGGGGTAAAGAAAAATACCTGGTATAACATTGCATTTAAGAGTTAACTGCAGAAAAATTACTCTCTAGGTAGGATGATTTTTTTTGTTAAACTTTTTTGAAACAATGCACAATTTAAAACCAGAAGCTCAGCTCACTGTTTGTCTCCAAGACCTTAGGGAGATTGCCTGTGGATCATTTTGTATTTCATAATTATTTGTATACTTATTTTCATTAAATATGGTAATGTGCAAACCTGCTAGTGTGATTGCATATTTTTGGGATCATCACGGTTTAGTACAAATTTTCATTACAGTTGTCTGGGAGTGGAAAAGGTTTACTTATAATCCCAAAAAATGTTCCAGAAACATTCATAACGGAGCTATCCAAAGATAAAGATCTGGTGAAGTTACATGTCAAAAAGAAATTATGTCAGCAGCTGTACGAAGTAAATAAGAAATGTGCCCCCGAGTTAAAAGAGACAGAAAAACTGACGCACCTACAGCAGCAGCTGTTTGGAACTATGAATACATATCAGGTACATTTTGAAAAGAAATAAATGTGCAAAAAGTATTATGTTGCCAGGTGGCTGGTACTCACGACTGTGTGTGTCATGCAGGACATAAGGTTGCTCAGGTAGATAGCGCCTTAACAAAAGTAGTTGTGTGATAGCTATAACGGACAATTTGTCATCAATGCTTAGAATATTTTTTCATGTTTGACTGGGTGGGATTTAAATACATCAGTAGCAAAAGGAGCTTCTGAATTTATATTTGCTTTTAGTTTTCATATCACTTCCTCTTTGTCTGTTTAAGCTTAGCTCAGTACAAATTACAGCTGATTGGTTCCTAGTAAACATTAGACTCCAGTTTAATTTTATTGTATTATTTGCTGTTTATTTTTGTGTTCATTCTGTTTTTATATATTTCTTTTATAGGATATGTGTTACTCTATGCGGGATTACCAGAACGGGGAAGAGATTCGTCTGACCTACTGCATGCATGCTTTGAATCATGTTCTGAAGTAGGTTAATGTTTTTGAAATACATTATTGCAGCTTTAGTAACTTTAGACATCATGTATTTATAAATACATGATAAGACTAAGCTATTTTTTGGAATACTGGTAGCACATGGAAACTTTCTTCTAATGCTGAAAAATAATTAGTGTAGCAAAAAGGTGCATAATTATCTAAATTGAAATTAGGATTATTTACTGCTGTAGCTGTTGTAATAGGATTGGAATTTAAAGCATAGCTAGTGCCTAAAAGGTAAATTTGTTGAAATGATGGCAGCCATTTTATTAAACTGTGAATGCATAGTATAACTTTATAAGTTGTTTGCAATTATAGGACAAGAAGTAGAATTATTGCTCACAATGCAAAGATGAAATCCAAAAGTAGTAATGTCTTAGAGTAAGTAGAGAATGTTTATTCACTTGTAGAAGTATAGCACACACAATTACCTTTGTCAGAAGTTTGTCTGCAGCCTAATATACCTCTATGAAGGTTGAATATTAGTTAGTGTAATATTCTCTGTAAACTGTTATTCAGGCCATGTCAAAGTAGACAGGCATGAACAGCATACAGAAATAGAAAAAATATCATGTAGATGAAGCCAACAGAGAATTCTGACATTTAGAGGTGTTTAACTGTGTTTAAAAGGCCAGCAATAGAATAAAAGCATTGATATTATCTGACCTGTTGAGCTAATACAGTGCAGCAAGTTGGGCTGATATGAAAGGTCCAGTTGACTTCTGTTGTAACATACTCTGTCGAGACACTACTTGAGTACATGTTGGAGAAATTTTGACAATTTAAAATAGAGCTTTTGTCTACTCTTCGAATATAACATACAGCCCTGACTATGCTATGCAGGCTTGACCTGCTGTTGAGCTATACTTGTGGCATATTTAGGGTACAATTAGACATTATCTGGAGAACAAAATTATTTTAAAAATCCGTATTTGAGATACATGTTAGCAAATTTTTCCTTTTTCTGCAGAGAATACAGGGATCAAGGTTTAACGCGACCCAAGGTGTTAATTGTAGTACCTTTCAGAGATTCTGCTTTACGAATTGTCAACATCATGATCAAGTTGCTGATGCCTAAAGATCAGGTATGTGCATGCTAATGTGTGGTTCCGTGCAATAATAACTGTCAAGTTTTCCAACTCCAGCGTTTCTAAGATTATTGTCTGTGATTGCTTAAAACAAAATATATTTATAATCCATAAGGGCATCCAGTAGTTCCATCAAATGGACTGGCATGAAATGAACCGTCAGAACTGGGTGACTACTTAATGGAGACTTGCTGCCATAATAGAATTAGTGTTAACTTGTGAGGCGTAACATGCTTACAAATTTCTGATTTCTAAATGTAAAAAATTGTTCATCATTGTGATTTTCGTAAAATCATATTTGCTAGTAAAAACAATTCAATTGTCCTCAATTCTGCAGTTGGTATTAAATTTATAACAGTTGGCTTCCATCTGATGTGCTTGAGATTAGTCTTGCAAATTCATTCTTACTATTATTTTCTAGACTTTTGTAACAAATAAGAAAAAGTTCAAATCTGAATTTGGGTATAAGGAAGATGAATCATTAAAGGGAAAAAAGCCAGGTACTCTGTTTACATATTATTGTTCTTTTTGCTGTGATGAAGTAATGATGCATTTTTAGACATTACATAAACTGGAGGATCAGTGTCAGTAGGCGACACAGTACATGGCTTCCCATACAAAGTTACTGGTATGGTCGACAAATTTTCATCTTAATTTTAATCAAACATTTGTTGAAATCAGTCCAGTACTTTCCAAAGTTATCTAAGAATATGTTTTCACATGGCAACTGTTTTGAATCCAAAATGAATCGTCAAATGTCCATCTCCAGAACCTAGCAAGCATTCTGATCGAAATTTCGTTGAAATCGGTCCAGTACTTTACAAGTTATCAAAGATAACATGCCTTTTGGCAACTATTTTGAATCCAAGATTTTTCAAATGTTCATCTCAAAAACCTAGCAAAAATTCTGATTCCAGTTTTTCGTTGTAATTGGGCCAGTACTTTCCGAGTTATCAAAGAATATGATATGTGACTGAGTGACATCAAAGAATATTTTCACATCAGCTTTTTCATTTCAATCAAATGTTCATCTCCAGAACATAGCGAACAGTTGGATCCAAATTGAATTTCATTGAAATCGGTCTAGTACTTTCCCAATGATGAAAGAATATATTTTGTGACTCTGCGACTGAGCGGGTGACTGAATGAAAGGAACTAATGCAAGAATAATATGTCTTCCAAATTTATTGTTGGAAGCCATAATAAATGAGTCAATTGTTGCCCTTCAAGTAAAAAAAAATTCAATTTCTAAGACATTTTGTATAATTTTTTAGAAGATTTTGAAGCTACCTTCAAAGGTAATATTGATGATCACTTTAGAATTGGTGTAGGAGTGGCAAAAAAAAGTTTAAAACTGTATACAGAATTTTACTCCTGTGACATAATCATTGCTTCTCCACTTGGTTTAAGGACTGCCATTGGTGCTGAAGGGTAAGCATATTATTTTGTCATTTACTATGAAACACTACCTGGTCGCTAGTGTTTAAACTTCCACTAGATTCAGGATTTAATAAATAAATAGAGTTTTGCAGAAGAAACACTTATGTTTGTGAATTTATACTGAATCATATTGAATCATTGAATAATATTGTATAAGCATTTTATTTACTGCTTCAAAAGAGATCAAAAGAAACAATTCATATTTTTGATTTGAAATGTGAATATTTAGCCTTTGACTGCTGTATTCTAATATTTATTTATTTTGTGTTTCGTTTATATAGTGAACCAGAAAGAGACTTTGATTTCTTGTCTTCCATTGAGATGTTAATTCTAGATCAGGCTGATGTTCTACTTATGCAGAACTGGGAACACATAACGGTAAGACATAATTTCTTTGCATAATGAATGTTATAGATCATAAGCTGCATTTACACTGGGTTTTCTAAACAATTTTAAGTCAGTTAAAAATTACGGGGATCATTCCCTGTATAGGTATACCCGTACCTCCAAAACTGACCCCTTTTCCAGAATAAAAAGGCAAAAAACAGCCCTTCCTGGACTAGAATGTTGGAAAACCCATTTCTTTCAGACAGACCCCCCCCCTGTTTTGACCTATGTAGGGTGTGACTCTCAAGATTTTAACCAATTACGAACTTTTTATGCACACAGTGCATGGGCATATAGTCGTAGGCTATGATGTATCTAGCAATAACAACTTTAGTTTTTACCCGATTAGCTTCATAGTCGGTACAGGGTAAATACAGGTCAAACTGCAGGTCCGTCATAATTTTGACCTTGATTACCTCCAATATGGTCGATTGGCGTACATATTTGTTCCCGTGAGTACACGAATCATTGATTGGATGATTCGAAGCTGGATTCACAAAGGCCATAGGCTGGTAGGTGTAATAGACTATGTGATGTTTTAGAATGACTTTGAAAAGTGGGTCAAACAGCGAATTTAATCTTCGACATTTTTCATTGTGCATAACACTTTTTTGTCTCACAATAATTGCTTGAGTTTTTATCCGATCAGCTTCTTATTCAACCCAGGGAAAGTACAGGTGTGGTAAATTTTTGACCCGGATCACTTCCAAGATGGCCGACTGGTGGCCATGTTTGTTCCCAAGAAGACACGTTACATTGCGCCGCATATCACAAAGACAAAGCATTGAATCGACTAGTCAAAGGTGGGTTCACGAAGGCCATAGGTTCATGGGCGTAATGGGCTAGGTGACGTTTTGAAATTACCTTGAAAAGTGGGTTAAATGCCGAATCGAATCTTTGACATTTTTTGTGTGTGACACTTTCTTTGTTTCACAATAACTGTTTCAGTTTTTATCTGATCAAGTTCGTATTCGATATAGGGTAAGTGCAGGTTAAAGTGCAGGTCATATAGAATTTTGACCTAAATTACTTCCAATATGGCCGACTGACGGCCATGTTTGTTCTCGAAATTGTACAACACAATAACAGCTTCAGTTTTTATCTGATCAGCTTCATATTATAATAGATGTAAGTATGGATCAAAGTGCTAAGTTAGATGTAATTTTGACCTGTATTACTTTCAATATGGCCGATTGGCGGCCATGTATATTACTGAGAGGATACATCACATTGCATCACATACCAGAAAGACGAAGCGTTAACTGGATGATTTGAAGGTGGATTCAAGAAGCCATAGGTTGTTAGGTGTAATAGGCTACGTGACATTTTAAAATGACCTTGAAAAATGAATTAAATACCAATCCGAATCTTTGACATTTTTTGTGTGTAATACTTTCTGTGTCTCACAATAAATGCTTCAATATTTATTTGATCAGCTTTATATTTGTTACGGGGTAAATACAGGTCAGCATGCAGGTCCATTATAATTTTGACCCAGATCACTTCCAAAATGGCCAACTGGTGGCCATGTTTGTTCCCAAGAGGGCACACCAGGTTCCGCCACATACCAGAATGACCCAGCACTGACTAGGCTATTCAAAGGTGCATGCACGAGGAGCAAAAGGTGGTTGGATGTGTTAGGCTAAGTAGCGTTTTAGAATGACATTGAAAAGTGTGTCAAATGATGAGATCCAAATCTTCAACATTTATTGTATACGATACTTCGCTTTACATATGTAAGACTTAAGGCAACTATTTCAAAAAGTGACTACTCAGCAGGCCTGCAAATCACGTAAAACCTAGAACATGATCTAATTGTAGGGATGAGATGGATATCTGACATTGCAAATGTCTTGTTAGAAAACCCAGAGTAAATACAGGTACATTCTGTACAGTATTGATATCGTGCATGTTACTGTAATGTGTGTTGAGGATAAGTTGACAATACCTCACTGTGGCACAGTTATTATTAAAATTGTCAAATATCAGTGAGTTGTTGGTGGACATGAGTTTGTCTAAAATTGATTTAAAATCTCTAGTAACTGATATTAAGTTTATTGGAGTTAGAGATATCCATTATTCATTTAGAAGTGACTGGGAAAACTAAAGTCCACAATAGTTATCGAAACACTCTATTTCCAACCTGTTGTAAGTAATCTTAGAAATTTTTAAAAAGATAAATGCATTTAAACTGTTTAAAGAGGTGTTTTAGATTGTTTAAAGAGGCCATTTAGATTGTTTAAAGAGGTCATTTATATTGTTGAAAGAGGCCATTTAGATTGTTGAAAGAGGCCATTTAGATTGTTTAAAGAGGTCATTTAGATTGTTTAAAGATGTCAGTTAGATTGTTTAAAGAGGTCATTTAGATTGTTTAAAGAGGTCATTTAGATTGTTTAAAGAGGTCAGTTAGATTGTTTAAAGAGGTCATTTAGATTGTTTAAAGATGTCAT
>JAOXYB010030587.1:0-14782 GCA_028565635.1 Phoronis ovalis
CTACATTAGGTGGTGTCACCGTTTTATTCAGGTGCCTTGAAGGAAATTATGTTTTTCCCAAAGTTATTGCGGAATTTTGATTATTTATACATTATGAGATCAACAGTAAGTATGGGTCTACTACCCTACTATCACAGAAATGGTACACAATATCTCATAAAAAATTAACAGTATTTTGAACATTAAAAAACATTTTGGTATATTTTGGGGTCGAAATTTTCACATTTTTAGTATAGAATTAGTCCAAATATTTTATCCTCTGTGGCATATCTCCACCAAATATTATAACAAAGAAACATCCAGGCTTTTGACCCTGAGTGGAGAACACTGGTATGGTATTTATTTCAGTGGATGATGTGATGCAACTTTATAATTTTGGTGTTTGCACGATTGACATATTTAAAACTATATCTATATATGTACAGGAGCCAGTAAAATTTATGTGTGTGCGTGTCTGTCTGCGTGTCTGTATGCGTGTCTATGCATCATGTTTTAATGTCAGTATAAATTACAGCTCCATGTGCTTTTATAAACTCAACCTATGCAAATATTTTAACTTGATTGCTATTGGAATACATGTAAATGCGTAAAAAGGGTGAAATACACTATTAGGTAATCAACTTCTTGAGGAAAACCTAATTGCTTTACAAAAATAACATTATTTTTTTATTTTACCTGATCATTATAGGTAACAAACTGCTTTTAAATTGTAGATTAAAAGAGTACTGTGAGCGCTTGATGTTTTTTGACCCTATCGAATACGGAAGAAAGGCTGAAGAGTTACTATGGAGAAAAGTGTTTTATGATATCATCCAGCTTATGAAGCATAATAAAAAGGTATTTGTCTTATCAGTCCTATACTTTCCTAGTGATCTAGTTTGCTTCACTGACATCCGTGAAGGGCTATATCTAGTTCTTGTGAGCTGGTTTGATTTTATGTGTAGTTCATTTATATGTATATATTAAAAAGTCTTTAGTTGGTAACATCTTCAGTGACACTTTACAGCTAGCCTCATATTAAAATTCTCTTGTACCTTTTATGTGTATATAACAAAAACAAGACTGTTCAAAAGAGCTTTCACAGATGGGTTTTTCCTTAATTTAATTGCCAAATTACTACTATTGGGTGAGCCTCGCACCACTTTTGCATTTTTTCGACAAAACCAGCACTACAGCTGATTTTATTTTAAGCATTTCTCATGTATTTTAAGTTTGATTTCTTAAATTTTAGAATACACGTCCCAATGTAAGCTATGAGAGTGCCTTCAGAACACACCTGGCAGCATCTACTGGTTATTATCATCATCTATTGTCTAAACTGCAGCGTACTTACAATTTAAGACTTGAGGGTATTGCTGATTTTCATGAAATATTTGACCACAAATCACGTAAGTAGATTGGCTTTCTTAATAACAAAAACCATGACACTAAAGAATTAGAATTCTGTTTTTAAGTTTATGTGACAACTGAAAGAAAATGTAAATCATACTTTCAGTAATTGTTGATGTCATTTTGAAACCATCACATTGTTGTACCTTATTTACTGTAAGGCTACTTTGGACTCATTACTTTTAGTGCAGTTTTTTTGGTATCTTCTAGCCTGGAGCTATGCTTGAGCTCCGCGGGTAGAGCTCTTCCAGAGATGCTGCATTAAATACCCTTGCTAACCATCAATCAAGGGAATACTAAAGAGAAATCAATACTGCACCTTCACTGTGCCGAAATGTGCAATTCCGAAACATACACATGGGCTAGTTAACACAAATAAATGGATACAGCTTTTGGACATGATGATAAACTTCTTTTTTTTAGATACAAAGCCACACCTGACAAAGAAAAAAGACACTGATCCTAGAATAGAAGACTGGGGTATAAGAGCATGTCATCGATGCCTAGTTTATTTAGGAGATATTGGTAAGAATTACGATTAAAGGTATATTTGATTGTGATACTTGTAACTGCTAGTGATTTTTAAAAATGACTTGCTTCAACTTTCAAAACATATATTTTTCAAGCCTCATACATTGCATCATTAGTTTGTAATAAACTGTTTGCATGCCCTTGGTGGAGCATTCCCTGCATGCACATTTTGTGAATGAATGATGACTTCTCCATGCATGATTGCAATCACAGTACCAGCCTGATAGCTTGTAGGTTTATGTAGGCTTCACTGTCCATGGCTCCATCAGGTGCATGCAGATACTCTTGTGATGAGTATATTTCATTTTATTCACAGGAGAATTCTACTTTTATTTAGATGTTTATCGTGTTTATTCTTTAGCTCGTTACCAGCAAGACTATGATGGCACCAGGTCTCATGTTTTATCCCAGAGATACTACTATCAGGCACTAGCACTCTACCCTGATATAGGTTAGTATAGATCATTGTATTTATCTGATAAAAAATGCCTTTGGAGTAAATAGACGTTTTAGATTTAGTTTTAAATTGATATTGTTGCTGGTGAAGAAGTTTATATATAATAAGTTTTGGTTGAGGTATGTACCCATTTTAATTAATATGGAGAGGGTGATAATTCTGGAAAAAATGTAATAAAATCAAGTATTAGTGTACTAGTATTTGAAATCAGACAACTACAAGTAGTAGTTGAACATACTTTAGTTACATACTAACATCAAAGACTTCTATTATGCTGGATGATGGAACTTTATAAGGAATTAGGTCTAATTTTATTTGAATTCTATAATTTTGGCTTCTTTTGAAATAAACTTAGATAAACAAGTAAATAAATTTTAGGAAGAGAATCTTGTATCGTTGGACATAATAAGCAAATTTTAATGTTTGATAAACTTTGATAACTGCACAGATTCATACTTTCCACTGTCTGTGATATCATCTCAGTATCTTCATTTGTATATTCTACGGCTTTCTAAACTTTTACTTGTGTAAATTCTGCAGAAATATTATTATTAGAAAATGCTATTTATAGAAAAACTGTATACACTAATACATACCTTTGTTTATTTCAGGTATGCCACATAACCAACTGGGTACTCTTGCTGGAAATAAACACTATAACTGCGACGCTGCATATCACTACTTACGATGGTGAGTGATGCTATTCTGTCAACTATTTTATCTAAACAGTATTAATAAACTTTGTAGTCACGCGGTACATTATTATTGGGAATTTGTATTAATACAAGAACCATGGCAGCTTTGGTACTTCTGTTTATTAAGCGCGATGTCATAAACCAAAAGACAAAGTAATATTTAGACATGACACATTTTGAAAAATAAATATACAGTAACTCCAAACTTAAGGTCCCAGCTCATCAGTTGACCACACAGAGGTGACTACTAGCCTTTTATTATTTATTTGGCTAGTGTCTTGGGCACAAAAATTATATTAGCTGATATAACTTTAGGACACACAAGATATGCAATTGAAGAGTGGAATTTAAAATGTTGATAGATAGTGGTCATCAAGAAAAAGATTGTGACAGTTATACGGAAAGTAAAGTGTCCAGGTTATAGTCTTTCTAAAACTATGTAGACCACACAATACAAGTTCCTGGTTAATTTGAACATTACTAATTTCAGCATAATGTGTCCCACATCCTTTGAGGGTGCCCAAGGCAACCTGAACAGACTGTTTGAGAAGAATGTCAAACGGTTTCAAGATATAACACAACACAGTTCACCGAGAGCTTTACCTCCTGAACAACAAAGGCAAGTACCTGTATATACAATAATACTTGTAGTCAAGAAAGTAAATATGACATACTTCCGTGTTTTATTTATAACATTCATTCTAATAACAGAAAACTAATGAAATAGTAATATTCTTGAACTACATATTTTAAACTTTCTTCATAATCTTTAACAGAAATTTTTGCTTTGCAGACCAAAGGATATCAAACGATTTCTAGTACGTGTAATGCATTTACTGCATATATTCCACAACTGTAATCAAACGTAAGTAAATTGAGTTATATCTATATCTATAAAGTTTAACATCACCAACCTTCTGCGCGCTCTACAAAAGTATTGCAGTGCTGATAACTAAATATCGACAGATGAATTTTGATTCTTTTCAGAAGTGTTTATATAAAAGTCACTACAAAAAAGAAGTCTGACGTCTATGTGACAGTCTGTCATGGTTCTCTTAGCTAGTACCATAAAACAGTTACATAGAATAAATGTAATAAATTGATTGCGTGTGTAGTTAATATTTCTGTTTGTATGGAATTCATGTGACGTAATTCATACAACTGTCTATATCGAAAGAACAAAATTATTTTTTCTTATTGGTTATTCCTTGTACTGAATGTTGTTGTTCCTCATGCAACCCAACCAGTTGCACCAGATGGTTTCTTCATCAGTGTTGGCAACTTCTAGTATCTCAGTAGTGTTTTCTTAGTTAGAAATCAAATTACACTTCTCTGTTCGCAGTGAATAGACAGTTTGTATGTGAATGTTACATGAAAACTGTTCTATACCTGACTTTATCGGAACTGAATAAATATTTGTTGAAACGTGTTATTTTTCAACACACACTGATTGAATGATCATGGAAATGTGCATATTTTTCAGGAGTGAAGCAAGTGAAATTCAAGAGTTCTGTCAAAGTACCCTTCACGATTTTAATTTGTGTATGTTGTATCAACCCACTGCGTCACTTAGCTCCCGAAAGAGAAAGGAACATGAAGAACGGCCACAATATTTGGAAGATGGCTTGGTTTTTAAAATTGTTGTGATGCTCATTATTACAATATATACTCAACACCAGACAAGCAAGTTTAATATTATATAAAATTATAGTAGTGATATTGACTTTATTAGACACTGCTAAGTATTCACAATTTAGCATGACTAAATAAACTGTATTATCTTTAGATCCTAAACTGAATATTAGTTTTTAAGCAGATAGCTTTCAGTCTTATTGGAAGAACAGCGTCTTTGAACATAACATTCCTGTACGAGAGGTACATTTGGAGTGACCTATATGTATAATTGCCTATTTCTCTTATTGACTTTATTTCAATAATTTTGTTGTAGGCTCAAAATTGGTGACAGCAGCTATAGCTTTTGCTCTGGCTCTGTTTTCTCACATACTTAATCACACCGTTATGAGATTACAATCAGCACTGTATGAAGCTGAGAACCCACACAGTATTCTGAACAGTGATGGTAAGATAACAAAAACTGTAAGAGACAGAAACATTTAAAACAGTCATCTGATTTTAGTTGAAACACAAATGTTAAACTATGAAATTAGCAATCCAGTGTGTAAACATGAAATTTGTGTTCATGTAAAGCTTGCTGTTTAAGACACTTTGGATTCTGCTTGAAATATTATAAAAAATTATTCTTATTAGTGTACTGTTTGTAGTTGTGAAGACCGTATAACAAAACTAAATATTCTTTTTTGAAGTTGATGAAAGCTCATCAACAGATGAAGAACTGATTGAAAAGTCAGAAAACCTTGACCTTGAAACAGGTGAAACTAGGGAAGAGCAAAATTCTTTGTCCCCTGATGGTAGCTTGAAGAAAGGAAAACATTCAACCAGACGTAGGAGACGCCGTCCCAAGAGAGGAGTACAAGATGGTAGCTCAGATGATTCAGACTTAAGTGAAGGTGAGCATGTTTTCTTCTCATGGCAACAGATTAACCTACTGTTTCTTTCGCTGTTTGACTGGTTTGCTTCATTGAAGTGACATTGCTATATGTAGTCCTTGTAGCGAAATATGTATAATTATTTTCTAAACTTTTTACCAGGTGGTGCTTCACCAGAGGAGGAAGAAGACCATTATAGTGATTCTGATGACGACATTGTAAATTACATGAATAATTCTGATTCCTCCAGTGAAACAGAAGATGATTTGATGGAAAGTCAAGAACTTCGACCAGGTAAACAGGGAGTTCACTAAATTTTATAACACTTGCACTTGACTATTGCATTTTCCCATGAGTCTGTTTTATTTACATCAGCACTACTATATTTATTCCATTACTTGAAACAAAATTAACAAAATATGCTGTGAAAGTACTTTATGCACTTTCTGTTCCTAGGTTTTGCAACAAGTGCTACTCCTGAACAGCTGGAGGGCCAGCTTGAGAGATTAGATTTGCAAGCATTACAGAAAAATTACACTAGTGGAACCTTTCCTGGTATGGGAACTAATAGCAACAGTACTCAAATGTTACCGGGTCTGAATGAGGCTTCGGCGAATTTCCCACTTGAAGAATGGCTGATATCTTCAGCAAATTTTATGCAAAGTGATCTAGATCTAAACAGGTTGGTACTAATACTGTAGTACTACCAGTCAAAATGCATGAAGAGCAAGAGGTCTAACCAACATTTAAATGAATTTAAAAAGGCTTGAAATATTTAACAATGCTGGTTTAGAAGTATAGTATGTGATGCAGAACAGATGTATACCAAACAAAGCTTTTTGAAATGTGAGAGATCAAAGGCCAAGAATGAACGAAATATCTAAATTTTAGAATATTGCAGATATGAGGCAATTAGAGTAGTGTCAAAAGGTGGTTGTGTAGGTGCAAGAAAAATTATACCATACCATAAAATTGTTTAAAGTGCAAGCATCTGAGAGATCAAAGGCCAGAAAAACACAGAATATCTACATTTTATAATATTACGAATTTGAGGTAATTTATGAGTAGTGTCAAAGGCTGGTTGTGCAGGTGCAAGAAAGAAACTAAAATTTTTTTAGGGTAGATATTTTAAAAGTTATTTTGCCTGCAGTAGCATGACATTATTTCAGTTTACCACAGCAATTACCAAAATATTATTACAAGCAAAATAAAATTGTGTTAAGTTAATGTGCCTCTGTTGTTGCCTTGCAGTTTTGGTATATTTCCTAATATGCAATTACCTCTTACTCCAACCACCCCCAAGGCAGATGTGGACTCTGATTATCAACTATGCAGGGATGTGATGCAAGGAAAGAAAGATGTCAAAGTACCACCAGGTATGCAACTTCATCATGAATTACTGTCAACTGTCAAAAATATGATACTGCCAGAATTACAGATAGGAAATTTAAGTTATTGTATAATCATTTGTTCTGCATTGATCGCAAATACAAAATTGTAAGTTGTGACATTGCTCAAATGAGGCTTTGAAACAACAAATTTTGATTGTTATGATTGATAAGAATAGGAAAATAACAATCATGACCCTATAATGCCTGCTATCTATTTGTAAAAACTAAAGAGCAGTTGTTACGTTACACCATTGTTATCTGACCACATGCTGATACCTCGTCAAAAGTTCATGTTATGAATTACTATGCACAGGTTTATAATTGCCTCATGAATAAATAATAAATGTGGTGAATGTTGGTTCATTTGTTCATTTGTTCATCCTCATGGATTTAGTGGCTAGATATCCTAACAAAGCTTTTGATTTAATCAAATACTGTCAATGCTTGCAGCATCTAGTACCAAAAACAAACTAAATACTATCTTCTGTCTAGGATTTGATAAGGATCCGGAAACCCTACATGTTGAAGAAATTGGTCGTAAAATCGCAGCTTTTGTAATTGATACAGACACAGATAGGCCTACAGATACAGACAATTCTAGTGTTCCTACGGAGAGCGAGCATGGAGACACAGAGACAGATGAGCAAAACAGTGATGCCGGCAGTGTCATAGATAAGTAGGTTTACCCATATTTCTGGAAATACTTGTTGGTATCATTTGTTATTTGTATGGTTATCTTATTACTGTACATTGCAATTTTTGCATGGTTTTGTAATTAGTCATAAAAGCTAGTAGTTAATAGTTTACAGGGTAATGCAAAGATACCCAGAAAACCTTGACTGAACACTCAACATGTATGTTAATTTAACATGCTGCCAATAATGAAATATATTTCTAATGGACTGAAGAAGATCTTGAGAAAATATTTCTGCAGCTCAATTGTAAAATTAAGTTTGTACAGAAATGGTTTTTAACTATCTTGCATGATAATACTTGCCAATTAGTTGTGTGCCACTTATTATATGAGTGTATCATAACAAGTACGGCATACAACATTTATTTGGAGAGATAAAATACAGTAGTAAAACGTACATCTGTGTCTTTACCTAAACAGGGTGATAGATAGGCTAGTTCAAAGACTGATGGGTACAGGAAGAAAGATTTCTAATGTGAGCATAGGAACCTTCATATCTGAAAATGTTTTTACATATATTTTAATCTAGAGCTGAGCTTGAGTCTCGCCGCTTGACAAGACTTATTGATGTCATTGCTGCTGAGGGTCTGCATGTCTTGCCGACTGTGAAAGTAATCTGTGATTGGATGAAATGCCACCAGAACATTGTTAGCACATGTGCAAAGGTATTAACAATCATATGTACCAAACATCAGACCTGTCTTAACAGATTTAAGTTAAATTGTAATTAAAACTGACACATTATAGAAATGTTTACATCAGAAGCAACTCATAAGTTCAACATCTGCCTGTAACCCCTAGTAGGAAAACCTGTCCCATTCTGACTTGTACCCCACCAGATAGTATTAAAAATGCCAACGATATTCGCAGCTCCCGGTTACCAATTACGATTCTTTTTCTCTTTGGCTTTTTCAGAGCTCACAAGGCATATGGTCTCGACTTTCTCTGTTACTGAACTTCCTTCCACTAGAATCAGACATCAGTACAATAGGTAATATAGCTGACTCCACCTAAGTCCTCAGTATCTACTGTAGATGTAGTGTTAACATTAAATATCATACAAGTGGATGAAAAAATTGTACTTGCTATAGAGATGACTGGCTCAGAGATGACTGGCTTTGTATTAAAATGTCTTGGTAAATATTTATGTGTTAGCTTCATATAGTAGTAGTATAATATTGTACATTGTGCATTCTATATTTTCAATTAGAAAGAATGGCTTTATGTCTCCATCTATTATTTATACGTCAAGATGTGATATTTCTAGATGATAAATTCAAATGGTGAACACAAATTATGCTTTTTCTGTTTTTAGATGTTTGTCAGTCACAAGACTTGCTCAATATTGTACAAAAGACAGGGGATAAGAATTGGATGCAAACTCAACCTTTAAAAGAAGACATTTTGTTACATAATCTTCTGCCAATCATGGAAGCACATAGCAGCATTACATTTGATGTTAAAAAGAGGCTAGAGTTGGATGAACGTCAAGAGGTTAGTGTCCCTAAAGCGACAAAATGTTTTTTTATCGCAGGTGAGAAAAACTAGTCAAACAATATTTGTTCTCTGTTTTTCATTCCTTAACATGTGGGTTGTAATATTTTCTGGTGGAATGGATGCTATCCTCATCTAAACGTGCATAGAATCATAATGCTTTTTGTTATTATTATTTGTTTTCAATTTCAGACACTAATTCGAATTTGTTGTCTACGAAAATTTGGACATTCTATGAGAAAAATCAGAGGCATCAACCTTACTTACAATGATGAGAAAAATATTTTCATTGGTCCTCTCCAGCAAAGTTTGCCCAATCAGGAAGAAGATGAGAAAATAGCTCAGCAAAAAATGGTAAGCATTAATGTTAATGTATAATCAGTTACCTGCCAGTAAGAAAGTTATCAGGTGCGATATTTATTGCTTTTCACGAAACACTGTTTGTAGTTGGATCTCATTTATCATAATGTTTTAATTATTTTCTGTCATTGGTTTTTTAAATTTGTATTAACTAGACTACTGTAACTGCACCAAAATCTTTAGCCTCTGTTATGGAATGTTTATTTAAAAACAAAAACTTAATGTCACCAGACAACCAATAAAAAGGGATGGTATGGAATTGTACAAAGCATTGGTATGAGAGTGTACTAGTTTCTGTTACGTGGCAGTGTTTCATATTCAAACATATCACATATACCTGTACTACAATCTTCAGGACATTGTGTTTTTTGGTAGAAAGCAATGTTTTGAAGTACTAGAAACTGAACATAAAATACAGGGCTCTGATCATTATGTTTATGTGGTTTTGTACAGGGACAAAATTGCTAAAAACTGAATGGGTTAGGATTCAGTGGGAAGTAATTTGTGCAAGTAGCAATGATGAAAATCTCTATGATTGGATATTTGTTATGACATGCATTGTGTGTGCTTAGTCTGTTTGATAATAACCACTGTTGAGTTTATCTGAAATATTTGCTATCAAAATGTTAAATTTAAATGGCATTTGCATAATTAATGTAAATAGTGTATCCAAAAGTAAATTTGTATTCCCTGCTAAATGACATTTTCCACTAAGTTAGTTTCTTAAAAATGCTCTAAGAAGAAGCTCAGATCTTTACTCAAGCTTGCTTTTATTTTGTTGCCTTGCTAGTTAGAGGTATAAGTATTCTGCTTAAAGGCTAAGTGCTTAACCCACAGATATGTAGCTGTTACATGATAGCTATTTGATAACATTACCACCTAAACTTTCTTTAAATGATAGCTGTATATGCAACAAAAATCAAAAGCTAATATTTCTTTTCAGAATATTGCAAGAAACATACAAACTATAGTTAGTAAATATTGAGTTACAGTAAAATAAATTTGCACAGTACTACATGACCTGTGTACTGTACATATGACTTGTCTTATCAGCATTGTACCAATGTTGATAATCTATAGAACACAATTTATCAGTGTTAGGATAAAGCAAATACAATATCCTGGCACCTCTAATATGAAATGTGTACATTAGTTACATTAGCAAATATAATATCCTAGAACTTCCAATGTTAGGTTACACACAGAGTCAACATACTGTTGGGGATAAGGTCAATATTAGATAGTTTCTTAAGTGCAAATGTAAGCGATTTAAAATATGCTTGCTTTGGGAAAACATGCAGTTGTATTAGGTCTATTTCAGAGCATATTTTGGTTTATTTTTTATATTAGTTTCTTTCTGAAAAAAGTGCAAATGTTATATACTGATTATAAATGTCACTTCTGTTAAACTTTGTCTATTTATCTGTCCTACAACCACCCTGGGGGGTACTTGAGAAAAAAGTTAGTAGGGGTGTGCGGCCCATGGTAAAAAACCCTGACCCTGTGGTAAATAAAGGTCACCAAAATATACCCTGTTGTAAATGAAAAAAACATGAAAATATACCCTGTTGTAAATAACTCTCCCAAAATAGATACCCTATGTAAAATTCACTTGTAAATTATGCGCTGTGGTAAATAAATGTGGGAAAATTTTACAAACTATGTAAATGACAGTACCCTTACATGGTCATATCCACTTACCATGGGAACTGCTTAACGTTTTAAACTGTTTGTTTTTAAATTTGAAATTAAACTAAGTGGGAAATACTTAGAAAATGAAAAGTTAGAAAATTAAGATTTGATAAATACTAATTAAAATATAATTATCAGTGAATATGTTTACAAATTACTTTTTATTACATGCATCCTTGGCCAAGTAGTATTTTATAGTAAACCTATATAGGCCCCTCCTATTTGTCCCAAGGTAGTAGAATCCTGTTTTGATTAACCAAAGGGTCCTACATCCTGTCCTAAAGGTGCCATATCCATCCAGCGGGGGTACTTCACAAAATATTGTTTTGGGTGTGCGCACGGGGTGTGGGGCACTTCCTATATCGGTCTATATATACATGTGCCCCCCTTCAGGGTCACTTTTTTGGGCTACCAGGATATTTCAGGCTGGGTTATTGGGCTATCAGGATATTTCAGGCTGGGTCATTTTCACTTCTGGGATATTTCAGGATGGGTATTTGACGTCAAGGGGATATTTCAGGGTGTTTTTTTTAAGATAATTTAGATTGGCATAGGGCTGTTAAACCTGGAAGTTAAATATTTTTAAGCGTTACCCTTATTTGGGCGTTATAGTAGTACAATAGAAGTGGAAATTACCTTTTTTTTTTGCTTGTCAATTTTTTCTGGCGGCACGGAGACGATTTTTGGGGCCAAGGATATTTCAGGGTAGGTATTTTGTCAATTCTGGGGATATTTCAGGGTCAGGGTTTGGACCCCTGCATGGGCCTCACACCCCTACCTCATATAAAAGAGAGTGCCCCCCAGGGTGCAGCACAGGTTTAAAAGCCAGACCCTCTCAACTATTTTTCCCTGCCAAAGACTGCTAAAAACCTGATTGCTAATTTTATGTGTATTGGAAAACCAGTATATTTTAGTCAAAAACCAGATCAGCTCAGCTTATTTATTCTTAAAAAAATGATCTACTCTGCTAATTCTGTCAAAAATTGGCTCCTCTCTGCAAATTTGATAAAAAAAGCGAATCTTCTCTGCTAATTGGTAAAAAAACTAGATCCACTGTTGCGGCACATCCCTATATAGACGAAACCCTGAGTACTCCCTGGGAATATTCAGTCCCATTCAATCAATATTTCAATATCACTTAGTTTTGTAGTTGTGTATTATCTCCTCAAATCCTTATTGTGCTGAGAACAAGGCCTTTTTCAAGATCATTGCCAATTGAATAACTTTCTCTTAGAGGGTATACATGGAGTGACTGAATTCAATCACAATGTAGAAGGCTAGCAGTATCAGTAACAGGCAAAGGCAAAAAAATTGTACTGAGATTCTTGCTGCTCCAGGTTATTTATTGGCCCATATTGAAAGCAATATTGCCATTCACACTCACAATTTGAAGTGCTTCATAATAAAATGCTTTATATCAAAATGCTGTTACTTTTCCATGCTTGTAAAGCGTTCTATCTTGAAGTATCCCCGAAGCGCTTCATTCCATTTTAATGCGCTTCCAATATATGGAGTTCTTTAGTTCAAGGAAGTGTTCTATGTAATTATGCACATAAATGCAAACATTCTTGTAGAAGAAAGCGATCCCAAGTCGCTTCTCGTGTTCACATTTAAATTAGAAGCGCTTTTTAAACCACCTATAGTACGTGGTTTAAGTTTTGCTTTAAGCGCTTTATTTTAATTCGCTTGAAGTGATTTATCCGCATACACATTAGAGGCTGAAGTCTTTATTACCAAACGCTTTAAATGGTGAATATTGATTCAATTCTCTTTTTCATCCAAAAGCAGTTCTCTCATCTTACTTAAATTTGAAATCTGAGAATTGCAATTTGCTCTAAATTAAATTTGAGCTTGTGTGGCAATTGAATTTGTCACAATCAAATTTACTTTTTGAATTGGTCAATTTATTTTGATTATGGTTGAAATTGAATAAAATGAAAATATGTCCTATCTGCTAAATTCTTGTGGTGTTGTTAGCATTGTATCTAAGTATGCCTTTTAAAAAATTTGCTCAGTCCATGTGGAATTTATATCAGAAATGGGTCCAAAACTGAAGGTTGCTGTAGTTTATGCAGTTATAATGCCTTTATTAATAGTCACTTATGTACTATTACATTGTGAATAGTGACAAGCATAATTACAGTAACATCAGAGAGTTTTTATGAAAGCATAGCACTACATACACCTACCTTTCCCAAAATTGCTAATTATGCAAAAATATTACTACCTTTTATTAGGGTTGCTCCCATAAGGGAGCAAGCCTATTGGTTTTGTACGTTCCCTTCTTTTTCTTTTTCTTCCAATTTTCAGCAAGCTATATCTCGAAGACGGTTATAGCTAGGAACTTGGTACTTGATGTGTGTAGGCCATTGTTGATCTAGAGGTAAAAAGGTCATTTGGAGGTCAAAGGTTAAATTTTGAAAATTGCTGAAAATGTTCCAAAATGATGGTATCGAGTTACAACAAAGTAATTTTGATGACCTTTGAGAATATTTCTGTACTAAAAGGTAATTTTGGCATATTTTCAATTAATTTTTGTGTGACATCCCTATGGTAGCCATTGCTGACCTTGAGGTCAAAAGGTCATTTAGGGATCAAAAGTTCAAAATGGCATAAAATCATTAGAAAGCAGCTTTATATGCATTTAGAGGTCATCAAGAGGTCAAAGGAGATATTTTGAGGTCAAAAATTCCTGAAGTAATTGATGTCTAATATTCGCTGAAAAGTTCAAAAATGATGTTGAGTGGTCATTTAGACTTCATGTAAAGTTCACAAAAGCCAATAGCAGCAACCCTGCCTTTGCAAAAAGGCTTTCTAGTTTCCTAAAATTTCTGTATGTTTTCAGTAATTCTGGACAGATAATGACTAGTTTTAAATCTTTAATAATTAAAATTTGTAATTTACCCATAAGGAGTGACAGGTA
This sequence comes from Phoronis ovalis, assembly GCA_028565635.1. Classification (NCBI taxonomy): domain Eukaryota; kingdom Metazoa; phylum Phoronida; family Phoronidae; genus Phoronis; species Phoronis ovalis. Next base: position 14,134 of record JAOXYB010030587.1, read on the forward strand.
ACTAAATAGTTTGTAATGTTACAGAGCCCTGTTATAGATATGAATTTACAATGAGTGTTTCAGGCAGTGTGTGATTACTAAAGCAAATGTGAGATTCCAGGAGATTTTGATCAAGAACGATCTTAGAGCACAGAAAATAATTTTCTAGAAAGCAACAAAAATTTTGGGACAGCACCTTTTTTCATGGATCAGTTGGCAACAGCAAACAAACATTTTTTTTAAGGGTGGCCACACTGTCCTGCTTAGTCCATCCCATTTTATACCAGAAGAGGCAGTTAGCAAAGCAGCACTCAGCATTATATATATCATTCAAGATAAATCATCCACCGTTTGCACCACATAAATAATCTCAATTTTTAGTTTCAATCTACCTCCTTTGGTGGATTCAAAATGAGAGATTTATCTTTCATGATTAATCTCGCAAACATTCATATGATGTAAAAAATGGAGTTTAATTGCGATTAATTTTTCCCGCCTGAACAAGGCTTAATATTTAATTTAGTAATGATCACTTAACGTGGCGAGAACCGTTAACATATTGTAACTTGCAAAAAATATTGATATTTTCTTTCTTTGTGAATTCTGCTTGGCCATATTCTTTGGAATAAATTTACAAAATAAATGCTCACTTTTCTCGTCGATTTTTAAT
>JAOXYB010030598.1:0-14782 GCA_028565635.1 Phoronis ovalis
ACATTTTCTACATTCAACATCGGGTATTAAGGCATGGGTATGAAACAGAATGTGAAATCGAAAATGTTTAATTGGAAGGCTCCATTTTAAAACAGCAAAAACTCTGCAATGTATTACAAGTAATACATTGACAAGTAATACATTGCTCTAAGTGAAGCTGAAACATGATATGAACTACAGGTTGTTCACACTGTCTGTAAGATAACAGACTACAAAATGAGGCACGCTGTGTAATACTACATTGTCCAGAAGACATGCAAAACAATAAATAAAATCTACCCTCTGTAGGTGTGACTATGTCACTATCTATAAAAATATAATAATGAATAATATGTTAGTAAACACAGAGTAATGATTATATTAATTAATGTTATATCATAACTTTTATGGTGATTGGTTAGCTTAATATACGAATTCAAAGAAACTATAGTGGAGACAGCATGCATTACATTATTATTAATAATAAGATTTTCAACATGGACATTTTACGAAAATTTCACTGGATTAGTAATGTTATCAGAGATTGTACTAACAGTTCCAACACTGTCATGTGTAATGCTGTATTAATATTATATAAGATATCACCCAGTACAATCTTTAGGAATTTATCTAGGGAGTATACTTTTATGTAGGGATTTTATAATCTGTGACAATTAACACTGAAATACATTCAAAAATAACCTATATGCCAGTAAGCTTAATATATTTACTTCACAAAGGGTGTTCACACATTATTTTATGGCTCTTGAAAACAGGACACTACTTAGAAACTAGTATTGAAATGTTGGTCCCTGGTGCTGTACGTTGCACTGATGCAACATATAAGAAATCAGCGAACAAAAATATTATACATACTCAGTCCATCCTCTTCTTCTAATTCTTTCTCAGGTAAACCCATCACATTGCGTAGCATACTACAACTGCTCACAATGTTTTCTGCTAATTCTGATAGCTGCTGATATCTATAAGTACATGCAGGGTCCCATTTAAACAAAAATAGAGCAAGGCATATAGTATCGGCATGACGTGTTATCTGCTATTCACTTTCAGTAATAAAATGGTCATCTAACTGTGGCAGCATTCAAATTATAAAACCGTAAAATCTTGCAGACAGCTGTTGCGAGTTTTCAGATTCAATATCTTAGACAGAGGGTCCCTAATATCCGTTGATGGGTACAAGCTTGTTTAACGCTGATCCAAAACTGTGCACCATCAAATCGTTTGACGTGCACAATTTGTCATTAGTACTCCCCAAGTTCCATTAGGGTAGGTGCAGGCAATTATAAATTCAGTGTGGGCGCTAACAGAACTTGGCGAGCAATAGTGGCAAATTGTGTACTATGTCATACAATCTGGTGGAGTGTATTCAACACAATGGGCCAATGTTAAACAAATTTGGGCCCATCAGTGAATGTTAAAGACTTCTTTTAGAGACTAAGCAGAATTACATGTAGGTTACTGGAGTATGCAGATCTCCTTCAAATCTTTAGTAGCAGCAATATTGGTTTTCATGTCCTAAAACCTACCCTACTGCATACATCTGTTGTTGTGCAGGTGTGAATGGGGGGAATGACAACGATACCACAATACTGTTGAGGCGGTTTAAAAATTCTTCCTTTCTCTCGTCATCTTCATCTAAACCCATTATTGTCTGAAAACATGCATTTTTAACAGAGCTTTATGTTTAATTACAAAACAGATAAATTATCTTGATCGAGCAAGATTTAATTATTTTATTTCAGCTGATACAAGTTTATACTTAATAATAATATTTGCATACAATTAAAGATTCGAGATATAAAAAATCACTGTTATTTGACTATCATGTAACTTTCTTTGTTAATTTTTATAATCAAAATGAAGTGATAGACATGAAAAAGTGTACATTTTTGCAAACAAGTTTGTATTTCAATGTTGATGAATCCAAAGGAAAAGAGTTGAAATTTATTCTCATGATCTGATAAGCATCCATTTTGCTTTGTAAAAGTCATGAATTTCAAAAGCTTAAAGATCAGTATTTTACTGATTTTGATCTGACCTTTAACTTTAAAAAAATTATAACTTTTTCACAAAGCAAAATTTTTAAAATCTGAGACACAAGTTTGTAGATATATACGTATAGCTCATATGTGCAAAGTTTCAAGTTAAATTTTGTAGATGCAGAGGTTTTTGAAATAACAGCTAGTTATGATTTTTATTTATAAAGTCGGTTAACATGGGATGTCACAAGTGTTCAGTTTTTGGAAGTATTACTTAATAATTGAAGTTACAGGTAGCACTCACCTCTAGCAAGAAAAAATTGAGAACAAAACATGTTTGGTTACTCTAGATTTTTCATTATATACAAAATAAAACTTACAGCTTTTAAGTTGCCGAGTGATAAGTCCCATGGTGGAAGTTCACGTGGAGATTCATTTTCTGTTTCTTCACCCGGTGTGGTTTCTTCGGTTAAATAGAAGGCTCGATGAAGATTATTCACTTCTGCAATCAGCTCATTATTATAATGCATCTACAAGAGGTGACATGTATGTGAGTGTAGGAAAAAATATAGAAACAAAAGCACAATATTTAAATCTGAATATTTGCATGCCACAAAAGCTGTAACTTGAATATAACTGCTGCTGCAGCAATATTTTTAATCAACTGGATGTTAAGCTAAAACAATTAGATTAGAGACTGATAAAATCCTAGTATTCAACTTACGCCAGGGTTTTGTCTGTGGAATATTTCCTCATCAGTAACGTAAAAGTCTACAGGTGATCTTGATCGCTCAGGTGTTTTGATTCCATCCACGACGTCATTCAAAATTTGATCTATGAGTCGTACCGATTGACGATGAGCCAATTCTTTCTGTAATGTGCAAGGTAAAAAATAGAAACTAGTAATTATTTTTTATTTTCCTACTTTATAGCAATTTTGCAATAGTAAGATGTTATTTGTAACTACACTAATTAAATTAGGAGAGAATAACTTATTAAATTATTATGCTTTTCCATCTCAGTAATTTACCAATATTTTATATTATTACAAGTTTTTACCTCCAACTCTGTTCGTTGCTTTTTATATTTATCTTCTTGTAAAGCAATGCCTCTTAAGGTCACCACCAGGGAAGCACCTCCACATACTACCGGCTTTGTTTCAAATTCCCATTGCTCGGTAAATACACCGGCATTAGGAGATTTGAAGACAAATGGAAACTTCATAGTGTCTCCAGGTAGAATCACACCTAGAAAAAAGATAACATGATAAGAATCCAACTCCACATTTTAAAGCAGAAAGCTTCTTAAATAATTAGTAATCACTTGGATTCGTGTTCAAGGGCAGCAAAAAATCCAAGCTGTGGAAAAAAAACTTTCTCAACAATACTTGAATTGCAAACTACAATTATAATGAAATTATACTTTTTCAAGTTATTTTGCAAAAATACCCAGTACAGATAGGACAATCAAAAGTTGCAGCTCCAATTTCACTAATGATAAAAAATTGTTAATGTCAAAATGCCACAAAATGTTTATATCAAACAATAAAATAAAAAACATGATTTGCAAATTCTATAACGACTCACCACTACTATTGTTGAAGTAGAACCTTTGAACTTTAGCATTCACCAAATCAAATGGATTAGCCTTAGGAAGTTTCTTCCAAGAGTAATAAATTGATGTCGTGCCATCATTTTTTACTTCCAAAAATGATGTGACTCGTTCACCAGCAAAAGCTTCGAATGTTACTCTAGCCTCGATACCAACTCCTCCAATGAAACTGTAATTATCTCCTGTCCATCGAGCAGGTTGTCCGGCAAACTGAATAGCGGGTCCAAATATAGGTGCTGGGTGAACATCCGGCAGGTCTCGTAGAGGGTCACTAATAAAAACATAGAGATGTGTTATACATATGACGGTTCCACAGTAAAGAACCTTAAATTTTTCAATACAGGTTTTACTTTGAAATAAAATGAAAATTTATAACTAATATATAGGCACCGTCTCCCTGAGCAAATGTGCTAAGCAATGTTGCAATAAATAAAAATAAACATTCTTTACAGCATGCTAATTTACAGTTCAGAACAGTCTGCATAATAAATATGATGTTTCTTAAATCTTACCAAAGTCCTAATATTCCTGCTTATTATTAGCACTTAAGCTATAGCTAGAATACTTTTATTCTCTTACTTGATATCTGGTTCTGGACTGGTTACATTTCCAAGGTGATCTCTCACAGACAAGGCTGGTGTCACTGCCCTCTCATATGGATTGTTACTGCCTATAATTTGAAGGTTTTCAATATCCTGAAAACAATAATCAATGCATAAATGCAAGCAGGAACTGACCATGAAACCATTTCAAAAAAGTCTCCAGCATCTGCAGGTGTAATACATAGAAAAAATAGATTTTGAAACTTATTTTCTTCAATTATATTGCAATACAGCTCCTACATGAACTACTCATTTCTATTATTTTTACGAGTATTTATTAAATTTAATGTAAAGATCTATAAAAGACAAAAGTCAAATGTGGTATACAAAGAACGACAACACACAATTTCAGTGCAACGTTTACTAAAACCATATACTGCATTTTGCACTACAACATATGTTCATGTATTCTACTTTTGATGTCTTATCATACCGGTTTATGCGGAACCAGTTCTTCTATAACTTGTTGCAGCTGTTTCTTCCTGTCAGCTAAGTAAGGTGATTTATGCCATGGATAGTGTATAGGTGTTGTAGGGTTCAGAACATAAGTGCCTTTCTCTTGTTTGATACTCTTAGGTAAACCTATATGCTCTATGGGAGGTGGATAGCCTCGTTCAGTCTGGGTTACCCCCATTCTACAGGAAATTGCAAGCAAAACAATGAACAGACATAGGTTTTGTTCCATATCAGTGAACATATTGTTCAGTCTACAACAATCATGACACTTGCATGATATCAATGACAGCAATCTAGAGTTTATAACATTTCTCGTCAATCACTTTTTCCGTTAGATATCACTAGCATTTTTATATCATTGAACATATTTATTATTCAGTCTACAATAATAACGACACTGCATGATGTCAATGACAGCAATCTTTAGTCTGTAAGATTTACCATCAATCACTTTTTCAGCTAAATGTCATTTATTATTAGCATGCAGTTTTATGTATTCAGTATGACAAAACACTAAATCGCAACTGGTTGTACAGAAAGTTAAATTTCATCTAGTAGATTATTGCACAATATGTTGTTGCCTGCATTATGCAAATGCCTGTTACAACAGTTACTGTAAACACACAGATTGTGAAAGACTTTCATTGAGACATATCAAAGATCTAACTTGCTAGTAGACATATCAGTTTATAATACAACATACTATGTGTACTATAGTCACTTACTGTATCCCAGTTAGCTCATTTCCAATTGGTTCTTGTTGTTTCCAGAATTCACTACCAACACGATCTATAAATAGAAAACAGAAAATAGGAAATTATATACCTCTGAAAAGTTTCAAATTTTATAACCAGACAAGATGAAATTAGGACACTGCTCTTAAACACTGTATCATATTTTTATTAAAACTCAGTTCACAGCAAAAATTTAGTTATTAAACATAGCTGCTAATTACCGCATTGTACAAACGTTTCTTTTTAACCCTGGCTTTTAATACTCACATCCTTTTCCATAGTCCACAAAAGGAATGGTTCTATCAATGATATATCTTTGTTCTTGTGTTTGTCTGTAGCCATCAGCTTGATTCATTACTAAATGTTCCACTGGCCTTTGAAGCAGACCTGAAACAAGAGAATCACCAAACTCAACTCATAATCCTTGCTGGTAATTTATAACAAACATGTTTTTATGAATAATATTGTGTGACGTGTATTTTTTCTTGCATTAATCCGGTATCTACACTCAATCAGCATACATTACAAACATATACTGATGTCAAAGATAGCGGGGTCCAATACCCAACTAGACCGATAGGTAACAGCACATATAACTGCACCTGGAATAATTGTGCATGTGAACATATACTGGGTATCTCAAATTTGATTGTCTTACTGTTAGTCGCAACATTAAGCAACACATTATCTTACAAAATGTAATAAATTACCCGTAACATTGGATGAGTACACAATTCAAATACCTTTGTTTAGAAAACCTTAAAAAGTCAGTTGTAGATAAAGTGATTGAATGACGTAACAGAATACATACTGGATATAAATCCATTTTGTTTTTTCCTGTCTAGCATTTTTTTCTGCCAGTTAATGATAGCATTGTTTTCATCAACACTTGACATCCTGGGGTGAATGCTTGATTTCTTTTTCTTTTCATATTTAACTGTTGGTGTGGAAACTCTGTATTCCTGAGGAATTTCAAAATCATCCTGAAATTAAAATAATACCTAAATTTTATAGCAGCTGCAATTTTCAAATTGTACAATGTATAATATCACATCTCAATTTTCTGCAAAATGCAAACAAAGTGAAAACATATAATTATGTAATTATATAATTATGCTAAACTTCACAATGCGATATGAAATTTTTTCAAAAATTCAAGCTGGATTTTTGGGCACAAACTGCAGAAAGATTATGACAACTGCTGCCATGTGTCTCACTAAGAACGAAGACGAAGAAGTAAGTAACTGCTCAACTAGAAAATGTAATTCAGTAGAAAATAAACCTGTAATTCCCCTCTGTGTACTGCTTCTTGTTTATAGTTTTCTAGTGATCCTAGAATGCTGTATGGAATCACTGTGCCTTCAACATCAAATCTTGGCCCAGTAGCTCCAGACAGATCTACAGGTTTCAGAGGAGCATTTGGTGGAGCAGGCTTGGCAACTGTAATACTGAAATGAAAGTCAATATCACCGTCAAAAATATAGGTTTGATTAAATTGAGTTATTACTTTTAATTTTAAAATAGCCTCATTCTAAACTGTCAACAATAGTGATTTGCATTTCTGATTTACAAGAAAGCATTTTATTTTTGTGCTACCTGCATCTGACTATTATTTGGTATCAATTAAGTAAAGTTATGAATTCAAAGTGAATCAGTGCTATAAGAAATAATAAAGTCCTCAACAAAAAATAAATAAAAAATTACAATCAATGTGGCGACCTCAATAACCCAAATGTGTACAGTTAGGAGTTAAGATGTAGTAATAAATTCAAATTCTTTACTTACATTTTTGGAGCAGGTTTATTCCACTCTGAGGCTGGAGGAACCTTTTTCACAAGAACTGTACGCGCTGCTGGTGTCTTTCTCTTTTCAGCAGGAGGCTTTGGTTCACGCAGCTGAAGAGACAAATGTCTATTTGGTTAGAATTCTCAAGCATATACGCAAACATATGCTATCTAAAATCTAAACTAACAAAACTAACAGTATAGCTGGCAGCATATACACAGAGATATAACAATCTAATATAATTGCTAAAAAAACAACCTTTTTCAAGCAGTAGACAGCAATCCTGATAACAGAGTTTTTGTTATAACTTTTTTTTTTCATTCCACTTTAATTTAATAAAATGTTTATTTTTATTCTGCTCATGTTTCTACCAATTAAATTACTCAAACAGGTGTAAAAAACAATTTACAAATTCCATTTTCTATACTTTTATTCGTATAGCCAGAGAATAATTTTTTTAAGATCCACATAATAAGCCAAAATAAACCTTCAAATGATTTTTTAAAGTTTTCTAAACTAAATCTAATTGTTGTCACCATTCATTACATTTTGCAATTCTTCTTCTTTGATTGCCAAGCTGGCAATTTCATCATTCATTAGCACATATCTAGAGGGTGGTCTCTCATTCTCCTCTACGATATCTTGAGGGTTCGGTGTAGTAGTTTTATCAGGTGTACCATCTCTCTTTTTCTTCAGCTTATCTGAAAACAAACATCGTGGACATGTATTAAATTTGCAAAAAGCAGATAAGAGAGTTGGAGTTATTCTTTAGTTTATTCTAAATTGATAATCCTAGCACTACATACAATTTGGCAAGGGTGGACCTGACAAATATATGTTAACAAACTATGGATTAATATGAAACAAAGAAAAAATATTTAGCAATGTATCTATGCATGTAGATGCGAATAGATGTTCTAGCTAGAAATATAAAGCATCATGATATTACGCAAAACAGAGTGGCTTAATACTATATAATATATTAATTATAACATCAATGGTTTGAATGACAGTTATACCACTTGTAAGCAAAGCAAATATTCTTTTATAAACATATAACATAAAAATTAACACAAGTTAGTAAATTAATCAAAACAAACATAACAGAATACATATTCCCCTACTCATCACACTGCGTGGAGGAGCTCCAGTAATGGAATTACGGGACACTGCAATACGCGATGCCATCATGTAAAATGGATCTATATAAATTTATCAATCTGGAAAAAAATCAATGACATATAGTATTCTTATCCCAAGTGATCATGTTCCATATCAATAAAGTTCCTTGCAATAAAATTTAAAAAGAAAACAGCCAACGGAAATTGACCAGCTCCACTTGAGATCATAAAGCTGTCAATTCTCCCATTTCCAGGAGCCTGATCACCAAGTCATCTATTGAAAACCTTGAAAAAAAGTTTTGATCATACGATAAAATTCCTCCAAAAAAGCATAAAATGAAATTATTTTTAAATGCCGCTGATTTCTTAAGAAACCTCTTTTGCTTCATTAACAAAATGTGATGTTTAACTGTTTTGAGATGTCAGCACACCAATATTACAGCTGGACTGTGTTTTTATTATCATACACCCGATAATGCGCACAATTCATTTAACAGTTTGCACTTACTTGGGGTACTATCTTTACTATGATCTTTCTTAGATTTACCAATACCTTTACTAGTAATGCGACGATTTGGAGATGCAGAGGACATGATATAAAAATTAAGTACTCTCTCCCCCGGCCCCTCTCTGTTGATTTAATCCTCTAGCAACTGGCACATATTTAATATAATACTCCAATATGCTTGACTTGGTAGATTAAGAGATTGGAGTTCAAATCAAGTTTATTTAGTATACATTCAACCTGGTGTAAAGGGTTATAAACTAAAAAAGACATAAAGCTGAGCACTATGACTATATAATACATTAAAATCAAGCATCCCCTTTGGCCCTTTTCTTTAAATTATTAAACAAAATACCTGTTTATGCTATGTTACAAAATTGATTAGAAGTATACTGTATATAAGTATTATACCATTCAATTCCTGAACAAAATAGAACAATTACATTATTTAAGTTTAAAAAAGTTATTTTATGATTGACCAAGTAATGAAAAGCGTACCCGACATTTAAATGAATAGAATAATTATAATTTTTTTATACAATTTATTAAATATAAAGTAACTTAAGCTTTATAGTAGAACCAATTGTATGACACTCCCAATATTTATTGCATAACAAGGGAGCAGTTATAGGTTTTATTCTGTGTGTTTCCAGTAACCGTCTGAAATAAATAGGGTAGGTAGGTAGGTAGGTAGGCATTTTTAATTTTTTTTTATTGATCAAAACATGAAGGCACAATGAAAAGAATAACAATACAGGTATTTACTTTGAAATACAAACATTTAAAAAAAAAATTAGACCAAAAGTATTTTTTAGCCTTACAAATTGCAGGGTGACCAGAAACACAATTTTTTCTTTTAGGCCTTACAGAAAGTTGAGGAACAGTCAGTAGAAATTGATTTTTGTCAATCTCTGGGAAATATATGAAGTTAAAGAATAATACCTGAATTATACAAGAAGACAATCATAGTTTTCTTGCATAACAAACGTAATGAACGGCAGACTTTAATTTGCTTTGATGGTTATTGAAATTACAAAAATTTAGAGTTACCTGAAAATTGATTTATTTTCTAAATCAAATATTGAAAGAAATTAATTTTCAGGACGATAACAACATCCACAAATTGATTAAAAATGCAACTAATATTTTTTGAATTATAATAAAATTAAAACTACATGACTTGTAAACATCGACAATGTTGTGCACTATGATGCAAATATTACACGAAACTTTAGAGGTTGACACAGAAATTGTGTGAGGTGAATGTATTTTTATTCACTGAAGTAGCTTGTCATGAAATATATGAACATGGGCAATACATTCCTTTTAGAGCTCTGCAGCCAACAGGAAAACAACAGGAACTTCAAAATAATTTAAAATCCACTAAACACAGACATTGTAGTGACGAGGATAATTAATAAAGTATGGTAGCAAAGTACATTTTAGTGACCACTATAGTTTGTAAATATATTTATATAACCAATCCAATCTATCAATATATTCTTTTAATCTCTTAATAGCATTTAATTTAACATTTAAAAAAATTGAATAAAGCAAAAAAAACAACAAATGTCTACAGTTTAATAGTATATATGTTACCTTTCAAATTACAAAATTATTAAGTTTCAAAAAATTAAATTTATATGCATGATTACCGTGGTGATATAAAACTATATAATTTTAAGCCTGTATTTATCAAAATATGGCATGAAGACAACCAAAGAATATTAAACAATAATCTTCAAAGCAAATTCACATAATTATGATATTAATGCATACTCAGCATTACAGACTGTTTACGGCCTCGATTATCCATGTTTGACGTTGTCCCTGGAAACATGGAACTTCTACGTGGTTGTCCCAATCCCTTAACATCAGTAGACAACTGAGGGCCACTAGGTAGCTGCAATGACATACTACGACGTGCAGAAGCCATACCATCTGTTTAAGTTTCCACTGATGATCAAAATAACTTTTTAATGTCCTCTAAAACTAGGCACTCTAGATCCTTCAAGGATGCCTACACGTCTGTTAGTCAATTTTTAAATTTACATTTGAGCTAACAAATAAATGCAAATTTTGTTTTAACTTGATAGTAAGCTCTAGTTAAAACACTGAACTGCTTCAACTAATCTCTGTTGTCATAAGGTCATCACAGTGGTTACCAACAACATGCTAAGTTTTTCAGCTTGATATGATGTTAATATGACAAGAAGATCGTCTTTTTCAAGTATTTATTTAATGATATAATCAAGTACACAAGAGACTGATATAAGCGCTTTTTCTTTACATTTTACTGTGTCCAGGAATTCTTATTAAATCTCTCTATTCAAGTGCAGCATGAAACTAGTATGCAAGAGATAAGATAGAAACACCACCATCACGACACATGGTGCATGGGATTATGAGGTGAGTCTATTAATTTCCAATCCATTCTATAGTCTATTCCTTGATACTTATTATAACAGGTTAGAACATATTGTCATCTGAAAGGTTCCTGGATACCCAAGCAAGCATCAGTCATCACTGACTCAAAAGATATCTATACCGTCCATATTCAATTTGCTTCAACTTCAAACTTAGGAGTCACCAGTTTGTTATCAGCAAGTTAGAGTATATAATTAAACAATAACTTAGGTACTTGAGGATTATGTTTCACCAAGAATTCTTAACTGTGATGGACTTTCAATACCACTTGTAGCTTATATGCATACAGTGCTTTATATGCTTATGTTTGATCAGGAACAGCCACTAAGAAAATTGTATTTACAAATGGCTGTTGATTTAATTAGATTTCATTAAAACAATATCATAGTTCAATAGCTTTTAATGGATTGAAGTAAATGTACTATTAATAGATCGATGCATGTTCATGTAAAACAAATTCATAAATTGAAAAGACATCAACATTTATCACAATACAGACCAAGTTAAAAGTTCAATTACATTCAATATTTCACTTTAATTAAAAATATCCTACAGAAAACATTTGGTAAATGAAAGAAAAAGATTATCCATTAAGAAAAAGTTAAGTATTTTATCAACTGAAATTAAAATATTTCCATAGACAGCACTGCTGCATTTTGTTAATTAATAATTAATTCTAATTTATTTCTTTAATTCCATCAAATTATGCATCATTTTGTAACCAGAAAATATGGCTTGTGCGATATACAAACATCCTTAAACTTAAAATAAGTGACATTATGTCCATCAGTAGTACTGAAATAAATTGGCCCACAACTGAAAGATACATTTATTTGGTATCAGCAAGTTTTGTTTTGTTTTGAAAAATGATGAAGACTAAAGACAAACCCCATCTAGGATGTCCATTACTGTAATTATCTGTTGGGCAATACCTTTTTATTAATTGTTATCAGTGAATCTTGAATCTCATGATCACTGAATATACTAACTCTAGTACACACAAATATCTATTACACATTTACACACCTCTCTGACTCTCATGAAATGAGTCGATCTAAAATAATTATGCCACATTTTTTTTGTTACATTAAAAGCATAAAAACAAGAGGCAATTTAACATGCACTTCAAAGCCTGGGTGGATACTCAGGGTTTTTTGATTACGGGGATGTGCCGCGGAACCCAACCCAAAATTTTAGCTTGTGGTAGCAAACCCAATCCAACTTTTTTGAAATTTTAGGGTAGCAATCAGAAATTTTAAAATATTTGAGTATAGCAATCCATTTTTACACAAACTGACTGATATAAACCAAATTCCAAAATTTATTTATGGATACAAACCTACAATTAATTCAAACTATTTGCTGCAAGCAGTGGGTAGCAATCCAAATTCTTGAATATATATCTATAATAATTGAGCAAACCCAAAAAATGCAGTATTGAAGTCATTATACAATCCAAATCCAAATTTTCACCTGGGCTGCACATCCCCACCAAAACACAACTTGAGTATCCCCCCCCCCCCAGTTTCAAAGCAAAATTCTCCTTTCTTTATACATACTTATGGAAGCGATCAGCTTTATAGAACTCTGAAATGATCTAGCACTCTTGGGACTCTTTGGTGATTTTGAGTATGCAAGAGACAAAGTTGTAGTCTTTTGTTTTTGTCGACGAGGTGACTTAGATTTCCGTAAACGTGTCACGATATCCATAACTGTATCCAACTGCATAATTATTAAGAATTCCAGCAATGTGTTGTATTGTGGATGAATCAAATTTCAAATATGTTATCTTTTGAAAGGTGTAGAACTAACTCTCAAGTTCAACTAATTGTAGTGATATGATACAGAATCTACACTGCTGATGAGCATAATTCAGGATTAGATGACATGACAATTAACATGAAGCCTGCAGCTTCAAGTATATGTAAGAGGATTATATGCAGAAAAGGTATTTTATTATTAATTGTATGGGAGCAAAATTTTAACTTGACAGGAGCATTACTATTTTGTTAAACTGCATAATTATGTGAAACATAAGATTTATGTCCATCATTTTACATATTTCTTAACGAATAATAAACACAAACTGAGAGATATAAGTTTGAGCAGCAAATTACTAACCTAACAAAGAAATGTTAGTTAAATTGCTTAGTATTCCTAGAGGACATAGGTTTTGTTTATGTACGTCTTAGATATAAATGTTTAACCAATTTTACAGTATATTGTAAATCTAAATGTTGAAAAAATGAATGTTTTATTTATTCCTGTCATCACAACACAGAGATATGCTATTATGTTAATTAACTTATAGCAAAGTATCTTTTCATTGCATTCAAACAATAAAGAAAGCAACTGTTACAGTACTAAATGTGTATGCAAATTGTGCTTATATGTATATGGATTGTAGTAATAGAATGCCATATTTGTATTGTACAAAATGTGTGTTGAAGGACATGTGGCCCAGAGATGAAATAAACACACTGTTCAACTATTTAGTGGCTAAAATCCGAGGCTAAATCAATAATACTTGACTAATCCTACATTGCGTGCAAAGTTCTGTTTAAACAATTGATAATAAAGTAGAATAATCCCTTCTGTAAATTCCCATTCAATAACAGGAAATCCGATGGATAGAAAAACGTATCTGGTGAGCACAATGGATAGGAAAAATCACAAAATGTATCTGAATTTTCTGAAGAGATGATGTAGATTGTACTTTGTAGGTAGAGACTAGAGAAACCCCCTTGTCTGATAATCAGTCGCTATTTACAATTTCTTTCAACAACCTACCTGAAGATTTGGGTCTTTTCGTAGTTGAAGCCTGTTTCGAAGGTTTAGTACTCATTTTGGGTGCACTTGTTTAAAAACAATAAATGAAATCATTAAATTGTGTACACTATAAATTTGAAACAGTGTATTAATACCAGTCAGCCATATTGTTTCTTGACAACGCCAGGGGTTCCACTGAAACCAAGCCTATTGTTCGAAACTGGATTAAATATTCTTAACAATAATCTTTTATTACTCTTAATCCGTATCATTCAACTCATTTCCATCACATTTTTTTTATTTATTGCTTTATTTTATATCTACTTTTTACTTGAAAAATCCCTAAAAAATGTTATATAATAATAAGCATAATCTAATTGTAGGAGCAAGAGACACATCTCGGAACACTTGCGAGGTTTTTAAAGCGCGAGATTCGAAGTATCTGATTTGGATGATCAATGTAGAGTTGGTGTGCTCTGTCTGTTACAGGCAGTTTGTTTAACATCACCTGTTCGTTTTGTTTGGATGAGTATCACCAAAAGGACGCATGGACACCTATGGTGGCATGACTGTTGCCAGGGTTTAGAAGATCTAGATTTAACAAAGGTACTGCTGTCTGCACCCATATTGCTTTATTGCAAAATCTCGGCTAGTGCATGCAGAAGTTCCAGAACGTCTGACAGATGATATCATGCCATAGACTAATGTTAGGGTAGGGGGACGTCCATTAATTATGTCAACAATTTTTAGGCAATTTTTTACCCCCCCTCCCCCCCTTGTCAACAACTGTCAA
>JAOXYB010030609.1:0-14775 GCA_028565635.1 Phoronis ovalis
AAGCAGAATTCACAAAAAAAGAAAATATCAATATTTTTTGCAAGTTACAATATGTTAACGGTTCTCGCCACGTTAAGAACAAACTATATCTAATTTGTTTCACTTCGTGACTAAATTTTTCTAATAAATTATAATTGTTTCATAAAATGCAAAAAATTGTACAATTTCCTGTCTTGACTTCCTATCCTTATGTAATTATACCTCTGTAATTGATTAAATCTGCAATTGTTTTCCTCCCAAGTTTGAATGTATGCAATACAAACGTATCAGTTAAGTGTCTTCTTCCTGAATCAACCACTTTGTCAAGGAAAAGTTATTCAGATGTCATTATACCTTCAGTTACTTTATATAAGAGGTACACAAAAATATTCACAACAGGACATCTTAATTAATCCAAAGAATGTTTTCCAAAATTCCCTACTTTTATTGGCTAGTGCTAAATCTTACATCTATAAAGTCTAAACATTGCAGGAATTAAGACATTTTGGATCATACATCAACTGGTGGTATCTTACAACACTGTATTCTCTTCCTGAGCGTTCACTCTGCAGGTTTATATCCAACAGAAGCACCCAATGAGGATACTTTTTTATGGCTTTATGTAGCACACCAACAAATTTTTTTACATGTTTCATGCTTAGATAAAGCATTTGGTAATGTAGCTTGGAAGGCCATCTCTGTTCCCCACTCACCAGCAAGCTGAATTTTTTTTAATTTACCAGCCAGCTAAAAATGCGGGGGGAACTCTATCTGTCAACTGAATTTTGCAAAAAAGTTGTTGTTTTATTGGGTTTCGTGCTTAAATGAATCATTTAGTGGTGTTAATGTGGAGAATCAGATCTGTTCGCCATTACCAGCTGGATGAACTCTTTAAGGTTTGCCATAGCCAGTCAGACTCGTTTGGGGAACAGATATTATGGGGAACAGGCTCGGTGGGTGCTTCCTATCCAAGCTGTATATAGCACAAAAATTTGAGATTGAGTATTTATAGTAGCTCAAAGAACCCAGCTCTGGGTATAACTGCATGGAATAATCTGTAAAGTTTGTATAATAGTAAACTTCAAAGTCTGATATTTGAATAGCTTTTCCCAGGTAACATTGTTATTAATGCATTCTTTGATCTTGTATGGTGATAATGAAACTTGTTCCCTTTTGCTCAAACTAGTCTAACAGCTTGGTAGGTTCTTTTCTTACTCCAAGCATGCACTTGCATGATTTATACTGAATTACACTTACTAAATTGCATGTTCATTTTTGAAATAAATTTCATTAATTACTTTTGGGATGCAGTATGTAGCTTTAATTTGAATAATTAGTTAATTTTTCCGAACAATTCCTATAATCAAAATAATAAATAACTTACCGCAAAGAAGTCTAGTTTAAAAATTGTTGCAAATGTTGCAATAATTTCAAAGAGATACGTAAGTTTGGATCCTGTATTTGCTAGAATCTTACCTTAATGTGGTTGTCATCAAATAAGTTTTGTTAAAAAATATTTATAACAGTATTGACAATTCCGCATGATTTTGCAAGTATAGCATTTGTGGAATAGTGACATGATAGCCAAGCATGAGTGGTAGCTTTTAGCTGTTGAGTGTTTAGGGCTTTGCATGCCAGAACAAAATTTTCAATACTTTAATTAGCTGATATTTTAGAAAGGAATGTACTTTTAATAAATTATCATACTTTTTGTGCTGTAAGACAAATATATCAGATACACATTCCAGCTTTGTATTGCTGAACAGATATATGCAGATGTTAATTTTTTTGAATAAAACAGTTAATTGAAAAGTGTACATTTAAGCTTTCATATTCCTGGTAGCAATTAGATGATGTTATTACTAAATGATTATGCTTGTAAATACAATGTTGCATGAGCTGTTGATGGAATGACCATACAAATGTGAAATGTAAAACGTTGTGTATGATACTAGTACTCTTGTCTCTGAAACAAATTATTTCACCGTGTACAATTTTCTCACTTACTCACTTAAGCTAACACGGAACCACGGTATATGCTACGTAAGTAACTCAACTGTTATTACTTCACAGTGTGTTTCACCTATTCATCTAAGTGTGCAGTTTGTGGAAACATTTCTGTAATAATATAGTTTCGTGTGGTGCACGTCACGTTTTTCTCTCAGAATCTTTAATTATAGTTAATGCTATACTTTTATAGAATATATTTTCTTACACAAAGTAAGCAATAACTATTATGTGACTGCATTCCTCAGCTTAATTGATGCCCCACTGTAAAATGACTTAATTATAACATAATGAAACTGCTTTAATCTATATAAAAAACATGCGAAGATGGAAATATTTTTTCAGACTATATTTAGATACTGTAAATAATTACATAAAAGAATATGACAGTATGCTTGCATATTGTTTTTGTTGTTTTACAAGGAATCTTTTGTAGAGAATGGTATGTCAGTGTCATTAGTAAAGACTGAACATAAAATCTGAAAATGATTGGATTATAAATATTATAAGATATTAAGACATTTAGAAACCGTCAAAAGTGTCGAAAAATTTTATGAGAGCTGTGCTTGTTACTTTATTAATAGCAACTGTACTATTAGTTTATTATTGGCATAATAAAATTAATAATTATAATTAATATCACAAAATTTGTGTAATCATATTAAAAAAACAGTATCAAATAACATAAACTAAAGGAAATGATACTTTGGAGTAAACTCGATCATTACATTACATACTGAGACCATAAAAAAATTATAACACTTTTTATTTTTCTTCTTTGTAATTAACACAGTAAAAAGTGATAATTGAGATGGGCAGTTTTGAATATGCCCCTGGAACTGACTTTGTTATGGTTTTCTAGGTGATTATTGAAGTAGATGAGTATTCAGAATCGGGAACTACAGTAGGGACATTTACTATGCTATCCAGTGATATTTTATATCTTGGAGGCAGTGCTAATACAGCACAGTTAGCTGGTTCCAGGATCAGAAGTAATTTTAGAGGATGCATGAAAAGAGTAAGTGTGATGTAATTGAATTTCAACATGTATTATATATACTTAAGGCAGTCTCAATGCATTTGCACATTGATTTTGATTATAAAATTAATTAGGAGTGTAGATTTGCAACATAGTGCAAGATAATGGTAAAGAATATCACATGATATTTCCATTTCTCAACCATTAAAGTATAATAAGTGTATATGTAGATAATCAATGTACTCGGTGTAACTCTTGGGTTTTATATTAAATCTATATTTGTGTACAAAAATGTATTTTTGGTTAAAAAACAAAATTGCCTGGCAATGATTTCTTTATTTGTCTATAAATTTAAAGCTTTCTTTTAGGTGAAATTTAGAGCTGACACGATCAATTTAGACATTGTAAAAATGGCTAGAGATGATCATGAATTCATTAGCAGACATGGAAGTATTGTACTTGACAAATGTGCAGATATTCTTCAATCTCAACCTGTTACATTCACAACTCCTGAATCTTATATACGCTTACCAAAATGGGATGCTCAAAATTTCGGAACAATTGCATTCACATTCCAAACTAATGAACCAAATGGATTAATTCTCTATAACAATGGACTTGGGACTCTGTCAGATGTTTTTGCTTTAGAACTATTAGATGGACATTTATTTATGATTCTTGATTTGGGATCTGGAGCTGTTAAAATCAAAGCTGCTGGTAATATTCTTAGTGATGGTTTGCCACATGCAGTGTCACTTGATCATCGTGGAAGAACAGGAACAATAATTGTTGACAGTGCACGAACTAACTATAGAACAAAAGGCAGTAGTGGCCGATTAGATTTGGGTGATATGCTATATGTTGGAGGGATTAGCCAAAGTCATTCCATGCATATGCTACCGAAAGAACTATGGTCGGCCATGTTAGGCTTTGGTTATGTAGGATGCATGGAAGATTTGACAATAAATTCGATAAGAATTGATTTAGCAAGAATTGCAAGGGAACAAGGTGCAAGTGTTGCTGAATATTGTCGCAGCATGGAAGCTCAGTGTCAACAAAAACCTTGTATGCATGGTGGAAAGTGTAAAGAAGGCTGGAACAGAAATGTATGTGAATGCACTTCAACTGGATATATCGGACTGGCATGTGACCAAGGTAAATGTGAACAATAAACTTTTATTGTACTATCTTGTCGACAAAATGTAGCTAGATACACACAGCATTTGATTGTATGAATTATGCGTATTTGTAACTGAAGAAGAAATATTTTACTTACTTATAGTAAGTTTTTCTCTTACAGCTGCAACCACAGTAAGCTTTGATGGAAAACAGTATGTACAAGTGGATTTGCCTCAGGAATCCAGAACTGAAGCAGAAGATATCTCCATTCGTTTCAAAACAGAATATCCTGATGGACTGCTTTTTGCTATGGTATCTGACACCACAACTGATAAGATGGAACTACAATTAAAAGGTGGCACAGTGAGATTGGATGTGAATCTGGGAAGTGGTACTAAGGTATGCATTTTATCTTTATAACTTGCCTTTTACTTGTATGTTGAAACTTAATTAATCAACAGTATGTTAGCAGTCTTTAAAAATTGGATAACTGGAAATGTTTAACTGCACAAATTTTCTATTAAGATATACCCATTTCAGCAATTTTTATTTTGCAATGTTAGCTGCTACTGTATATTTTCTAAAATGTAGTGCTTCTTTTAGTCATTGCAAGAAGGTATCAACTTGAACAATAAGGAATGGCATACAGTGAAGATTCGAAGGCGTGCCCAAAGGCTGCATCTTTCAGTAGATGGTAAACCTTGGATTAAAGGTATATTTTATACACAACATATATTTTATATCATTTTGCTTCGTTTTCTAAAGCTACTGTTCTGCATACTTATAAAAAAAATAAACTCATGTTAATTATCAGTTTTTGATAATTAAGGTATGATCATAAGTTAAGAATATGAAGGCAATCTAGTCTTTTTCACTGGGCATTTAATTCAAGCTTATTATGGCTAAGAAAAGCTCCTTGACAAACCTGGTTCTAATCCTATAACCATATAGTTCTTGTTTTATAGCAGTTAGATATCAAAGAATGTTTGCCTCCAATATCTAGCGTTTGCTTTATAGATATATGTATAGAACGTTAAAAAACATTGCAAAAAAGCAGTTTCATGGTATTGTCATATCACTTTTTGGGATTTGTACATTTTTCAAGATAAAAAGGTTTTGCTTATGCAATATTTTTTGATAATATTATTAACTGACTGCAAGCAAAAAAGATTTGCAACAGATGTAAGAAAATGCAGTAGCTTTACATCTTTATGCAGTGAAAATTTCCATTGCGGTAGTTAAAGTTTATGTTGTACATTTGAAAGAATCATATAATAATTATTTAATTTGAAAGCACCATATCATATGTAATGCATCTGTCAGTTGGTAAATTTCAAACAACTTGCTAATTTGATAAATTCATATATCACATACAGATATAAGAAATTAAGCACATGTAAATATCATTCAGTGTCATTTGTTATATTCAATATGTCTTCATACATATTAGTTTCTTGCATGCTGTAATTTACATGGCATTATTACAATCAAAGTCTTAAACAGAATGAATGGAATTTTATTCCGTGACACAGCACTTAAATCTTCATCAGTAACTTTTTTCACCACTTGATATCCTGCTTGCTAATAATTTGTTCTAGCACTGCAACTAAAAGCTAAGAATTTAAAAGGCTGATACCAGCTAGGTCATAAATTTTCCAGCTGAAATGTTGAGAGTTCGGTAGTTGAATAAAATCTTTGTATTGTCTTTTCTATTGGTAAAGTGTCCTATTTTATTCCCATTATAACAGGAAAAGTGTCTAGTCATTCACCAGTTTTATTGGTCCAACGTGTTGTGGTGGGTTCCCATCGTACTTTGTCCCCTGATACCGGTAATTGTTTGGAACAATTGTCATTGTGTGCAGTGTATAGGCATGTAGCGTGTAATGGGATGCACTGTAGTTGCATGATTTGCTGTTAATTTACAACAGCCGTATCCTTTCAAATTGCTAACATGCTGTTTGGAGCAGTTTTTGTTAAACATTTGTTTGGATGCAACTTGGTTGTAGAAGTTAACACGACTGTTTGCACTGGTGTGTATCACTTTTGCTTCACGCTTTATTTTGAGTAAATTTCAAATCGTTCGAAGAAAGTGTACACTTGTTTTTCGCTTTCTGTTGAGACATCAAACTAAGGTTGTTGCAGAAATATCAATACTGCATGTAGAAAATGTTTTGTGGAAATTCATGCATGATAAGTATATTATTTCAATAAATTGTACTTGCACTGTAAAGTGTAGCACTGCACACTCATTGGCATTTATTTAAAGCATGCTTGTAAGCACATTTTGCATCTAGGTAATATTAGAAACAATTGTGATTATATACAGACTATTGTTATGTATGATTCTAATATGACTGTTTGACAAAGAGGGATGGTTGAAACTGCTGTGAAGAATATAGTGTCTTAGATGAAACAAATATTTTCATTTTAGTACCTTTTTTTATAAATTAATGCACATGCAACCAACTGTTATGAAAATAATACGTAATTTGCATTAATTTTAAGGAGATTTAAATGTTTTTTTGTAGTTATTGAAAAAAAAATTCCACCTTTTAGCGCATATAAAAATATTACACAATGTGAATAATAGTGGATTGTTATTCTTTTTTTGCTTATTTTAAAGTTTAGTCATTTGTTAACTTTTAACTTATTATTAAATTAAATGTAAAAGTATGAACAGTAAAATAATTTTTCTGTTTTGAACTGTGAATGTATTAACATAAACAGTTATAAAGAAGCACTTAATTCCCATGTAGATCTTTAGTCTTATCATAGTTCACTATCTTGATTCTAACATATGGTTGCTATACAAATGTAATGTTGTCATGATTAATACCAATTTATGGAATACTATTGTTAAATTTCATATATTTCAGAAATTGCCCAAGGAGATTCTTATGTATTGGAATTCAAGACTATCGATGCTGGTGGAATGCAAAATGATGAAGGAACCACACCTTCTAATTTCATCGGCTTAATGCAACAATTTAATTTTAACAAAAATCACTTTTTTGAAATGGCAAAATCTGGTGAAGTGGAAAACATTGATGTAACTGCAAAGTTTGATAATGAAGAATTACCTGTACTTTCCCCTACAACTTTTAGATCTCGTCGTGCATACATAACATTACCAACTTTAACTGTTTATTCCACATTTACTTTATTTTTTCAACTTCGAACAGTCGATCCGAATGGATTGATTTTGTATAACGGAGGAAAAGGACATGATTATTTTGCATTAGAACTTGTTGATGGTTACATTAATTATATTTTCAATGTTGGGGATGGTTCGCGTTTATTGCGATCAGACAATCCTGATAAATTAAATGATAACCAATGGCATACAATTGTAGTTTTACGACCAACTCTTAGTCAGCATATGCTGAAAGTTGATAAAGTCACCACGATGTATGAAATGAAATCAGATTCAAACTCTGTACATTTTGATTTGCAAGGGCCATTATATACAGGAGGGGTGCCTAAACCTATGTATTATGCCTTGCCAAGTCTACTTGTTTCGCAAAATGGCTTTCAAGGATGTTTGTCATCATTGGAACTAAATGGGAAAGTGGCAGACATTTTGAATCTTGGAAATTTCCCTGATGTCAGCAAAAATATGGTTGTAGAGGGTTGTGATGGTGAGTTGTAGTTGTGAGTTATTATTTTCATTTTTGTCCGGAAGAAGGTTGGGTATGTCTTCTTGGATGTTTGTGGGTCCTTCAATCGCTGTGTTTGCAATGTCCACCCAGTGATGTAACCTATAGATTTCATAAAAAATCAATGACAGGCTCACTGAATTTATATAATGCATATGAATCACACAGTGCAGGTAATGACTAAGATTTTTATTTTTCAGCTCAACAAACACAATGTCAAGAATTTACCTGTCAGAATATGGGTGTATGTATTCAACAGTGGGATAGTTTCACATGTGATTGTGATATGACATCATTTAGTGGTAAACACTGCAATGAAGGTATGAAAACTTTTACTTTAATAAACTATATGCATGCACTTGGTGGCGCCACCAGTCTCAGACCCAAACGATCCCAGCATGTCACATTCTGTGAATAAACAATGACATAGTTCTGCATGTGCTCATACGACTCATTCACAAAACTCATGCGGAGCCAAAACCAAAAATGTTCTTATGATCTTTGATCTAAGAAATACCCTCCTTTTTGTGATATATCAATACATAAACAACTAGTACTTGTTAATATTTTTTTAATTTTGTTAAATTTTCATTGGTTAAAGCTTTTCTAAAGTCAGATTTAAAATAACAAGTCTTGTATATAAAGGATGCCGGTATTGAAAGGGTCTGACTGTAGTGCCATTAAGTGCATGCAAATAGTCTATTGATAATACTAGTAATTTGTTGATGTGTATGGTTGACATGCTGAAATGTGTACAGTAACTTTTGTGTTAAAATTTTGTTTTAATTGAACTGATTATATATACTTGGCTTGTAAAATTATAGTGGGGGAAACAAGTGTCTGATAAATGGTTACATACTTCTTAAATCATCGGAGCATGATCAGTCACCTACTAAGGGAATTCATACCTGTGAACATAAACTTACATGTACCATGACTACAATTGTTATTCTATAATTTTCTATTTTTTTTTCATTGTGTCAATGTGCTGTCAAGTAATATGAGAAAAAACCTGAAAATTCATATTCAAGGTCCATCTAAGGGAAAAGTATCTTTATCTCTATGATACAGAATCTTATAATTACTTCTGAACCAGTTCCTGGACTTGTTGTTTATAGGTGTGAATGCCCCTTGTGGATACCTCATCACAGTCACTCAGATGATTCATAAAGTAAGGTAACATTTATTGGATGCTCATGCTTCATTGACTATAATGCATTAGCAGGTAATAATTAGCAGTTGTTAACGAACTGATGCATTTATTATTTTGCCTTTGCTTGTATTCACAGAAAGTGTTGCATACAGCTTTCCGCAAGAAACAGCAAGTTTAATCACATTTGCCTATCCTGAATATTCGAGTCCAGATTCTAAACAAGATCAACTGGCACTGGGATTTATTACTGATCAACCTGATGCTGTACTGGTTAGAATAGAAAGTGCTGATTCAGCTGACTATATTGAAATGGAATTGGTGAGATATATAACATAGACAGACAAGCATTTGCAAGTCGTACGTTGTTGGCTAAAAAAAATACAAAACTACAGTTGATATCCTATTCAAGTGCTTACAAAATCAGTTACACTGCATAAATCATATTAATGAATATTATAACCACTTATTAAAATAAGGCATGTGGTGTTTAGATATAAAAATTGAATTTAAAACATGAAATTATGAAATAAAATGCTCTTTTTATATAATTAGAGGTCTTGAGTTATTTAAATTCATTGGTGCCATTTTTCTGCAGGTTAACGGTAATATCTTTGTTGTGTACAATATGGGTACAATGGATCATCCTATTGGTGAATTGTTTGAAGTTGTTAATGATGGTAACTACCACGTCGTAAAGTTTACACGCTCTGGTCCTAACTCAACCATCCAGGTGGATGGCTTGGGTGTTCAGACAAAAAATCCTGAAGGTATGTTTTCAACTTTTGTTTGGAGCTATGCTAGCACGCTTATGTGTAAAATACTGTTAGTATTGACTGTTTAAAGTAGGTTTTCTTACTTAGATCACATCCCAAATCACCCCAAAGTGTTATTATGCTATATCCATTTAGCTAGCAATCTAAATTGGATCAGAAAGTTGTGGCTGCTTAGCACACGTATGGTTAGTTTGGAAAAAGTACCTTTTTTTATATGCATACCATATTTTTCCAAATAGATACCTATCCCTCTGCAAGACACTTACCCTCTAATAATTGCTAAGGCTCTAGGGAACTGAAAGTATGTAGATTTGATAGTTATTATATACCTTCTTCTAAATACCCCTTTCCAAAAAATTTTTTAAAATAAATAAACCCCAATGGTCTATTTGGAAGTATATGATTGTTACTAAAATTTACTTACATATGATTACTACTATGTCATGATTGCAAAGTTATAAAAATAATAACAATATTCTACATGTATTACATAATGTCCAGCTTTAGAAAAGAACTCTTTCCATACCAAATTACATTACTGCATGTGTACCCATATATTCCATGAGTGTTATTCCCAGTTTTTAAGCTTGAAGAGCTGGCATAAACAATTACATATGCTATGCTAAACATGGTGTTCCTGCTTTTAATAGTTTTCAGCATAGCAGTATAAAAAGCTTATAGATACATTTACTTACCCAATTTGTTATGGCACATTCTAAATAAAATAATCATTTACTGTATGTATCTTGTTGCAAATTCCATTCCAGTTTTTTAAATTGCAATTTTACCCTTTACCAGAGCGCATACTGGAATTTCTTCATATAAGTGGTGGTATATATAATAAAGTTCTCCCTTCCTTGATTTCCTGTATTAACCACGTGGTAAAACACTTTACTTTTAATTTCTAGTTTGTTCTGTTTTGCAAAAACTTGTAAAGGACATTTTTATGTAAGACTATACCTCTTAAAATATAAATCTCCAAGAGACTTAACATCTGCCCCTCGTGTGAATTACAACATATGTCTGCCCCTACAATATACATAAAAATTACGCAATTTCCTCACAAATGTTCCCTTGTGAAGTAATCTTTATACGTGAAGTGTTTTGCCACAAAATATTTTGTCACCTTGGTGTTTACCCTATGTTTGTCGTATAATTATTTTAGTTTACTCGTGGCTAATAGGTGATGACTCAGGTAATTTTATTTGAAAGAGCTTTCACCGTCATTTAAATATACACGTAATTTTATTTGACTGTCTTGTAACCTGGTGTGGATTATAATACACATTCCTGCTTTGTGGTGCAGCAAAAAGAAATACCAATGCTTTTTTGACTTGTAAATGCATGATATTTACCTATAGATTTTTATGTATCATTTTTCTCTTTACATTTCTATATCAAATAGTGTTTGAATATCAGGATGCAACTATACATTAAAATTGTGATGATGCAATTGTATATTTCTGCATGAAAATTTTACTATCTACTAATTAAGAGATAGATATTGAAAATGGTGTGTAGTACATTTTACTAAAAGCATGACACATTTCTTATTCAATTTCAATTATTTTAAATTATTCTTTAAAAATTTATTAGTTTTTGTTGAAAAAGGTTGTATTATTTATAACCTTTGAGGAAAAAACTAAACATATTTTTTGATTTAATTATTATTACTTCCTGGTCATGAAAGAGAAAAGTCATCCCAACATTAAAATTTTTGTCTCTATTTATCTCTAAAAAATAGTGGTTTCAACTTTAATTAGTGTACAATTTCGTTACAAATGTAACCTTTATGAAACAGTAAACTTATTTGTTTTAGCTTCAGTAGTTGTGGAATAATAAATGACAAACGTGTTGCAAAATATTTTTTGACCTCCAGTTCTTTTTCGTAAGCATTGTTAATACCCAAAAGAAGAATATTTCATTTACTATAAAAGAAATGAAGATAAACAAATTTGTATAACGGATCAGTTTCGTATACTAGTCCCAGCAAAATTTCTCAGAGAAAAATTTGAAATTTTGTAAGAAATTTTTCCCATAATCCCCACAAATGATATCGTTGATTTTGTGAAATTTTGAACAGAAAATGAAGTTTTAGATCAAAAGCATTCATTTAATCAATGGACAGACTCACCGCAGCACCACAGCTATTTACATTCTTTCTCATGCTCAATAGGAAACCTTGCAATGTGTTCGGAGGAGTCTCCGGAACTATTTGTTCTACAAATAGTAGCACTGTGTTATAATTGCCTCCCTAAACTACTATGGTATTGCAGTGAGTTAAACTGTTGTTTAATTTTTAAATTTTTTTATTAAAGTAAGTCTGCCATATGGTAATCTGTCATTTTTTTCAGAAATGTGAATAGCAAATATGTTAAGAAATTTCAGTACACTACATGTTTTGATTGTGCTTAAATTTGTTTAAGGATTTAAAAAATTTGTGTTAGGTAGTATGGTGCATATTTGTGATTTTTAGAGGTAATATTTTCTTTCAGGTAAACAACACAATATTTTTAACAAAGTGGCTAGAGTTTATGTAGGTGGAAAAAGAGATGAGAATGGAGCAATTCAGAGACCATATCATGGAAAAATTGCTGGTAAGAGCAGATAGTTATGAAGTTTCATACATGTATTATTACTAGTATATTAAATTTAGAGGCAAGGCTTATACATGACAGTCATTATGAGATTGACAGTTTGGTTAATTTTACTACGCCACCTGGTGTATGCAATTTGCTTATTGTGGCAAATCTTTTTTAGTGTGTTGCATAACATAGATGAAATAAGTATACTAGCAAATTACAAAGATATCTGAAATTGTTTAGCTTAAACCAAGTAATAAGTAGAAATATTTAAGTTTAAGAAAAACGTTTTCAGGCTTGGTTTTTAATGGCATTCGTATTTTGGATCTTGCTGATGAAGGTGATTCCCGTGTTTCAATTGAAGGAAATGTCAAAAAGACATTAGTGGAAAGGAATGTTTTTCAGTGAGTAAAGGGTTCATTTGAAATAGCTTGTGTCAATGTATTATGCTCTTGTAGGTATTTATTTAACCAAATGATTATTGAGATTTCACATTAGAATGCACTTAAAATAATTAAAATTGTAATAAAAACTATTTTAAGGGCATCTGAGTATGAAATTGCAATAATCATTTGTCTAAATAGGCAAAAGCGGATTAGGAATACATAATAGTAACTGCCAGATTTTCATTTGTAGAATATTAAGCGATTATACGTAATCTACATGTATGTATGATTCCTTTGGTTTTGCTATATGCATGATATTGTGGACAGTTCCAAGAAATTTTAGAATTCTCTGTCAGTTTATCCTTCAGTCTTTGACTTTTTATTTGTATTTTCAAGAACAGACTATAAGAACATTTAACAGTCTCTAGTTGCATTAACAGCCTGTACCCCTGGGGCACTGCTATTCACAGTGACTATATATATATTTGTTCTATCTTTTTTCAGCCTCACTTTTACTGTAATATGGCATATCTTTTTTATGGTTTACACTTGTGGTTTGCATTTGCAAATAAATGTTTATCTTGGGGTATGTATTTTCAATAAAAGATTATTTAAAACAAAGGTACTCCAGGCATGTACCTTTTAAGTTAACGTTTGTGAAAATGCCAAATGTTTAATATGATCCTTTTCTTAGATCCACTGTATTTCCAACAAGCTTGTATGTTGGCACTCCATCAGTACAGGAAGTTACCGATGATATGCAATCTACAATGGGGAAAAAGGTTGGTATACTGAGTAGCATCTGACACTATATAGAAACGGTGCATTTTAATACAAACTGTCATAGTATATTACACAATTATTGCGGAAAAGAAAGAAGTGTTGTACTCTAGTGCGTGACTTGTGTTTTATTTTGCTTGGTAACATTCCGCCCTTAGTTAATTACTAACTTGGTAGTACAAGTAATTCTCAAATATTACAAACAACCTGTCAGAATTTGCATTATTGTTTTCTTGCATATGTAGGGTGACACGAAATCATTTGAATCAATTTTAGCAGTTCCTGATTTGCAACTCTGGCTAAAATACTCGTTTGCATTAAAGAAAACGAAGAAGTGTCTTAAGATTTGTTTCAACAGCAAACTTGCCCCCTTTAGCAAATGTGGATGTTGTTACACATGTTTTACAGAAATGGGGCTAATTTTAATTTCCAAGTAGACTTTCAGGCCAAATTATCGTGCTGTATCTATCTTGGCAAAGAAATTATCTAAAAATCATTTAGTTTTTGTTTCTTGATAATATAAATTAGTTTTATTTCTGAAAAGTATAAGATGTTTTATTACTGAAGTAGAAATAAAGAACTGATATTCTTTGAAAAGGTTCTTTTTCTTTTGTTTTGCTCTGTAGAGGCACAAGACAATTTGTATCATAGACTCATATTATGAATGTATTTACATGTAAGCCGACATCTTTCTTTTTGGAACTGGATTCTTATTTGAAGAGAGTGCTCAGCATATTAGTGTATGATTAAGACAATTAGTGTATGATTAAGATTGAATTGTGTGCATTTTTCATTATTGGCCTAAAATCTAATCTTGGATCCCCCACTGATATTGACAAAAATGTGCATCTCATCACATATTACACTGTGTTTAATATAGTAAACATTAATATTTTTACAGACAACTCCATCAGACAACATGGTTACAGATGACATCATATTCTCTGGTGGTTCTGGATGTGGCAGTGATGATGATGATGATTGTACTACACAGGTTGTGTCTTCTGGTGATGACATCATTACTCCAGTGATAACTATGACAGTGACAGCTCATCCTTCAGTTGTACAGTAAGTGTCTTTGTAATTAGCATTCTAACAACACTTAAAATTTCATTGTCACAATATTTGTAGGTAATACAGATATTATTTATACCTAATAGGGAAGATAAAGCGGTAAAAAAATAGGTTTAACCCATTTTAATAGATTTCAAAATTTCATTCGTGGAAAAAATAAGCATCAAGGTGGCTAGATCTGTTCCGACAACTTATTCATACATTATACTTCATGCCAGAATGTTTACTGTAACTGGTATGGATTCTACTTGACTGACTTCTGATTACCAGCCAATTACAGCTCTATT
>JAOXYB010030620.1:0-30688 GCA_028565635.1 Phoronis ovalis
AGCGTTATTAACAGTCAAATCGTACTATATCTTTATCGCGGATATAAGAGTAGTTGTGCGGCGGGTTTCTACTGATTGTTATTATTTATTCAGAGTGTGTCCTGCATTCAGGTTGTTTCCTCATGGCTGTCCGTACTCAGTATATTGTTACCAATTAATACCTGTATCTAGTTATGATATAACCGATATAAGTTCGTGTTAACTGATGATAAGTTATCATCAGTTTGTACGCACTGCTCAATTTGACTGTAAGTATATATAAAGATTATAAGTTATATTTTGTTGTTCTTTAAAAGAACGAGCACCCAATTGTTGGACAATTATCGAAGTGGTTGATTTGCACTGTGATTTAAATAATTTCTTGCAGTAAATGTACCGATTACGTTACAGAAATGACAGATAGATAGACAAAAAGAGAAACATGTTAATTTTATTGTCTATTATTAACCAGAGTACAATGACAATGCATGCATCTTTAGTAATTCTAAGCTAACGTGATAAAACCTCCATTTCAATACTGAGTAAAAAATATAAATTCAAAATAATTATACTGAAGATTTAGGCAAAATCTACAAATAATTAAAAGCTGAATGCCCTGCATGTAGACTGACCTCAGTCCCTCTTGGATAAAATTTGTGATTTTTTTTCTTAACAATAATAATTTAAGTTTAAATGTATAAAAGGAGCGCAGAGTGTCATGGAAAAAGAGTCTCCACCAGATTGCAGGAAAACGCACCAAATATTCAAAAAGTTTCTGGGGGGCATGCCCCCGGATCCCCCAGTTTCGCTTCGCGCCCAGCGGGTGCTCACCCTGAAATGCATTTTTTCCACGCCTCCCCTTCAGGAAAATCCTGGATCCGCCACTGTTTATTGATCATTGACCTTGAACGATGTTGCGTATAACATTGGAATAACACAAACACCACATTCGAAAGATTAATCACACAAAACAGAGGATCAAAAATGGATAATGTGCCTAAAATCTGTATTTTCTCTACAGTAATAGATAATGTACAGGTATAAAACAATTTTAATGAAACTTAACTTCACAAAAATATGGATATGGAATTATGACAACACATTGTAAAACTAGCACCGATCTCCCAATAACATCAGTCGAACAAATATATATAGTTCTATTTTTTTTCTGGAATGTTTCATTTAAATAGCAATAAATGGATAAAACTTAAAATTTAACACATGATATTTTACTGCATAAACTGAATAAAATATAAGCATTGGAATGAATTCCTTTCTGTTTGAGATAATCGCATTAAAATGTACACAAAACTCTGGCTTAAATAAAGTAAAAATTTCACTGCAACTATGAGTATATGCAATACCAGTGTGGAGTACGGATTACATGCCCACTGTCGCAAACGGCAGGTCCAATTGCACCCACCAGGTGTCGCTATATTTGATTAAAATTATATTGTAGACCTTGAATTCTCAATAACATGCTTTAAATGTTAATAACAATATTACTTTTAAAAAATAATTTTTCAGTACCAGCTGTTCAGCTGTTCCAGACTACATCAGTGACAACAATACGTGGTGCTCCAACAAACATCTGTTTAGTACCAATATTTTAATTTTTTGGTAATTTTAGCTAATGCCTTTGCAAAATAAAAGCATAATACATCTGTCACTCTGTGATTTTGAATTATCAATATCATGTTCAAGAGTAAATAAATAAGAGTAACCAATATTTATCATATCATCAGAATAAACATGTGCTGCACACAACTATACAAATAATTTTCTGGCTATAAAACATAATGTCACACATGCAATTCAAAGTTACCTAGTTCTGCAAATGTTTCGAAATAAAAGATTCAGCTTATTTACGAATATAGATAACCCAATTTAACCCAGAAACTATATACCATGTGATTACTTGTAATTCACAGGTACTTATTTACATAAGATTATGATTTATAAGATCTACCATCTTGGTTAAGTGTCCGGGGGTGACAGTGAGAATAGTTGGGTACCCATGTCTCTTATGATAATGTGCTCAAAGTTCATAGCCTCTTTGGGACTTGTGGGCTCAAAATAGATACCTTTTATGAGACCTTTTTATGTGGCATTCAAGTTGAGGAAACATATTGGAACGATGATGTTTTTGGACGTCTTTTTATCGAAACAAACAGACATATGAAAACTATATTCCATTTCATTTTTGGAACCAGGTATTTAAAACACACCCTTTTACTATTTTTGGGCCAAGATTTTTTGGTTATTTATACTTTTTTCAGGGCATCCTGGGTGTCAGGTCTAAAAATATACCCTCTCATCCTGTTTTTTGTAAAGAACATGTACACCAAACTATTTTGAATGTTACCCAACTGGAGTTAAGTGCAAAAGAGTGTTGATAATAATTCTAACATACAGTTATGCAAACATTTCTAAATAAACGATTCTGACACGCCTTCCTGCTCATTAAAGTTAAATTGATAATTATTATTTCCAGTGCTTTGGTTTTGTCCATATGTTGGATTATACGGCGATCTAGCTTCGTTATATGCAGGGGACCTACTAGCTTCATCATATGCAGAGTATCTATTATCTTGGTTATAACCAGGGACTCTATTACCTTGACTGTTTGGATTATAGCCTGGAGACCTGTCATAGGCATGCATTTCATCTGCTTCATACGCCTGGTTGTCCTGGCCATGAGAGTATGAATTGTAAGTATTACTGTCTTTGGGATACTGGTGAGGAGGAGAGTGTGGTTGTCTGCAATCTCGATTCTTTTCTGGTCTGTAATTTGGTTGGTAGTTGGAAGAAGGGTCGTACCTTCTATCTGGTTCATCATAACCTCTTGGGGGATAATCATCTGAGTATCTTGGCTTGACTGTTTCATAACTCTTTGCATTCTGATTATTGTACGATGTATCTTCATTTGCATATCTAGGGTGTTCTAATTCACTTCCTCTGTTGCGCCTATATTGTTGATCCCATTCACTTTCTCTGTTGTACCTATTTGGAAGAACGGGCTGTTCTGATTCACTGCCTCTGTTATGACTAAATGATTGGCTTTCTGCACCATACTGGTCATAATGTGGACTATGTACTGCTGGTTGGGGCTGGCCACTATGATGCGGAGGTTTTAGCTGTTGATAATCTCTTTTAGGATTATGATCATGCGCCAGTGAAGCATACATAGGTGGTGGTCTCGCTGTTTCAGGAGGTTGAATATTCTGTTCCATTGATATCTCTTCCAGTGGCTGCCTACTAGGTCTAAACACCGGTGGTTCAGGTCTTTCTTTTTGCTGAAATTCTATCCCACCTTTAAAATACCGACATTCCGGAGTCATTTCTCTATGACGATGCTCCAACTTGTCCAAAGTAAAACATTTCATGCATATATGTTTAATTACAGTCTTCATGCCTCCCTTATAGCCAGTATGATCACCATCATATTGACATTCATTAGTTTGGTACAATTTACACACACCAGGGGGTGGCGGTTGTCGTTCTTTTTCTCCAGTATATGCTGGATTGGTCAGAGCTGATTTATGTGCAGGCTTCCCAAGCGGCTGATCTCCACGTCTACCACGACCTCTACGAAATGAGTTCCTTATAGAATTAGCGCCTCTTCTAAAAGATCTTCTCGCTGTACCTCTAAATGACCCCCAAACTCGCCTTAAATTAATATTCTGTTCCCCACTATTTTTCATATTTAACCATGTCACTATTAACACAACAAGTATTATGATACCAACAACCAAAACAATAGCTCCAAGCAGTCCCAATGCAATCCACAATGGAGATAGATCGGCTGGCCTACTTGCTGTATATCCGGATCCAGGAATAGCAGTTGTAGTTGGTGGTGCTGTGAATACAATTTGTCCCTTCCCTGAAAACGGAAAAGAAAGAAATTTTAAGAAATATAACTTAATAACATTTTGGGTCAAGAGTTCTGCATCAAATATTATAATATACATAAGCTACTATGCAATTACCAGAGATTTTATTAGGTATTTTCTAGTCTGTGCTTATGATAGCCTATGGCCTAATATAGTAAATGTCCTGGATACATAACCCTACTATAACAGACTACGACAACTCAAGGCAAGTCATTTGGAAGGTTTTTATCATTTTTTAACGCATAATAAATCATGACTCTACAGCAGTCCGTGGAGATCACTCCATTTTAATATATACCCGTATGCCAGGCTGGGACCTCAAACCAACTGACATCCTCTATACCAAATTGTTCCTGTTTCTTTGGGACATCCTCTATGCCTACCCAAAAATTCTATCTTTGGAACATCCTCTATACCAAGTAAACCAGACTCCGAAGGTTTTCTACTGGACTCCGGTTTGCCTTCCTCCCCCAAACCATGTCCCCGTGGGTAACGGTCGTTCTTTAGTCCTTTGGAAGACTAGTCCTGAATAAATGACCCTACTATTGCTTGCCTGCGGCTGAGTCATAGCTAGGGTCATGGCCCAGATAATGTGAAAAACTAATGTTTGTTGTCTTGCTTTCTAATTCTAGTGCATGTGGTGAATCTTAGGGGAAAAAAATTAGTTTAACACTGCCTGGGCATGAGGTTAAAATAAGTGAGCTTTAACTTTAGAGGCTGGATTATAAACACCGGCTACACAAATATGCACTATCTGAATTTCATTAACGGGTGACTCATTTTTTAAAAATATAACCGCCATTAAAACCGGCCATGATAATAGGGACCTGTAAAAAAAATGACTGCAGTTGACCTTACCCAACGTTATAAATTGAACAATTATAACACATCCAATCCATTTCAAGTATGACAATCGAGACATTTCTGAGCGTAAGCGTGTACTGTAGTAGTCTTTACAGCTTCTGTTTGTATTGTTCTACATTCCTGAGTACATTTAATTGGCTAACAAGTGAATACAAACAGGTAAACTAATTTATCATTATCAGACGGAAATAGCCAACTTACTCATACCGGAATATGCGCACGATAAACACACCTATAGCGCGTTCCATTTTATATTAGGGAGACCGTTATGTAAATCTTAAGCTTGGAACGTTATTCTTCAAATGAGCATATATAGTTAGTTTACAATATTATATGTCTATATATTGATAAAACTACGAAGAATATACCAAACCAAAGCAAATGAACGTGATGAACGTCTCCCTCGATTCATCCCGGCCCATTCCCTAAAAACCACTAGTTAACATATCTCAGTTAGAGGAGGTATATAATTTTTATAGTATGCAGTTTACTGTCAAGGAGAAGTAAATGATAAGCAATTTTTCATTATTTGGGTAAACTTTAATGACTGTTTATACAGAGGAGACTGGAGAGATAAAAATACAACGGATACAAGTCATGTGATTTCTGAACATTGTAGAAGAATGTCACGTGACAAAAACAAAATGTCCTCGAAGATGGAGTACAATTTTCTTGGCAAGTCAGGTTTAAAGGTGTCGAATCTGTGTTTAGGAACAATGACATTCGGCGAAAGCACGGTAAGACAAATACTTATATGTAATAAATGATACAGTTGTCAAATGCTTGTAGTACATCCATAAAGTAAATGTGTAATAAGTATAATCAGGTCATGTATAAATCAGGACTAGAATCACACCGGGGGACACTCAAATAAAATGTGGGTAATCATGCTTCTTAACTAAAACGCGTGTAAATGGTGTTTACTTGACAACCAGACAGGTAACACGCGTTACACGTATAGGATAGGAAAATGTTTACCTTAACGGGTTTTAACCGTGGTCTTGCTTACTAGAGAGTCTGTTTTCACGACGAATTAATATAATTAAATTTCAAAATACAAGTATATAGTGATTCTTCTTTTGCATATGCATATATTTTATAATGGCATACCAACTATGTAAATTAATATCAAATCAATTTCGAGCTCAAAGCATGATAACAGGAGCATGATATATTATATATAGAATTTTGTATTTGTCATTTTTGTATAATTCAAACGGAACTCCGTTATGACAATTGTCGTTTTTCTGATAGATGTAGTACAACAACAATATAAAAACAAAAACTTTGGTTATCTGGTAATATAATTTTGAAGCAGTCATCTCAATCTAAGGAATAAGTTTATTTACAGTATAGGTAACCAGAACAGCAAGCCGATTATTTTAGCCGTAGTCAGTAAAATTTGTATAAAACTGCTTTTAAATGCAAACTACTGTCGTTCTGGGATGTGCTGATGATAGCTGGAATGTAAATGTGGCATGCCAAAATCAATAGGAGGCCTGGGTGCTCATAATATATTAATGAATTCCTTTCTCTTTGTTCTGCCGATCTTCTTTGTGGTTATTCACTTTTTTAAATGAGTATAATTTTGTTAAAATGGCGGAAAAACAAGTTTGAAAATGGCTTTTTTATCAAAAAATGATGGGGAAACCCAATTTTCTCAGCAGGTGTCCTACAATGTGCTATAAAGCAAAACAGTTTATTGGCCACGCCAGCATGAAAAATCGAGTGTAGGCTAGAGAAATAATTATTTTGATTTGTGACCGATGTAATACCCAACTTGGTAAATAGAATTGAATATAACGAACTTGATCGTATGCAGACTATCACCGTGAATTTTACTGCCGCAGATTTCCCCGAGCCTAAGTAACAGTATGGATCTCCGATAACAGAGGCAGAGACCAGTATTGCAATTGGAGTCAGTGCATCCGCAGCAACTAATCTGAATAAAAGTAACATTGCCGCGTCCTTCTTCTTTACGCTTGCTAGTGCAGTGAAAGCAAGTACGTTCAGAAATGGTTCCCAATCCACAATGAATCCACAATCACTTAATTGCATTCAAACAGTCTGAAATTCCTTAGTAAGTGTTATTTTCCATTTTCTACTCGAGTGATAATACCAGATTATTGTATGTTTTGCGTTCCGTACAATAAGCTAAACGATAAGTTTGAGTAAAATCGCAACTTGTTTGACTCAATGCTATCTGCCTGTAACGTGTCATAGCACTAAAAAATTACTTTGTATGAAATTGTGCACCTGCACATAATGCGAAATACACGCAATAATAAAGTATACTGATTTTCATTATAGATGAAATGTGGAAGTGTGCTTATAAACATGATAACCTTCATGTAAATATAAATTTCGAGAAACTAATTTCTTGAAATATAATGAAAAAATAAATGAGATTAGCCAATTTCCCCGCAAGTAATACGATATACAAGAATTGTATCAGAACTTTGGCAATGATAATTAAGCGGATTTTGTAATAAATTATCTGCCGTTATAAATACGACTTTTGATTATTTTTTCTATTCCAAATATAGCGTAGAAGGAAACAAATATGCTTCATCGGTATATCGCAGATCGTGAATATTATTTAAACGAATTAGCTTTTTCATGAAGGCACTTAGAATTAAATTTAGCCCACAAAAGTTTTTTTTGTGCTTTAAGCTTGTTTTCTAATGTTCTGACATATAACTTTTAAACTACTTTGATAAGGTGGTTGATTACGGCACTTTTAGTAAAAGATTTTCTAGGCAGAATAATTATTAGATATATATATATTATCATCTTTGTATTTCAAAAAATGAAATAGCTACGTGCTATGAAATTAGTAAAATATTCTGCATAAGTATGAAATTCATATATTTAATATATGGATTAATTGATATTTCAAAATAAAATACAAGTATAGTATTCCTTTATTTGTATATGCATATATTGTATAATACCATGCCAACTGTGAAAACAGTTTTAAAAGCAGAAGCAGGATTAGAATTTTGCCAGTGTAAAGCAACTCTGTTTGTACTAAGTCCGTTATAACACTTGAACAGATATAATACAAACATATAAAACAAACGCTGCATGTAATAAAACACTACAAAACAAAAAAAATCACAATTTTGGTTATCTGAAATTTCTGGCAAACTTAATGCATGATCTTTTTTAAACAATGAATTCAAACTAGAAAAAATATCTAATTTTGAAAGATTTTGATACATAGTCTTTCCTAGTTAAACCGAGGGCCAATTCCGTCCTCCTGAATACTGAACGCATGATCATGAGATAACTAGACTAAAAGCTTCAGCTGAACAAAGGTCTTTACCGAATTGTAACAAATGTGAAGATGAAATACGTTTTGCATGGTGTTGCTCGTTATACACTGAAGATAGATGTATGCTGTCAACTGTTACCATTGAAGCAATGGATCCAATAAATATGTTTATTCAAAACATTAAACAGCAAGATTATTCTAGCCCTAGCAAAATGCGTGCCCGGGAATGTGTCTATAATTTCTTTAAAATACGGACTAATTTGTTCTGCAATGGGTTGATGATAGCTAGTGATTATACACTATCATGCAACTATATTTCATCCAGTTTCTAGTTTCTAGCATATGTTAACCTGTTCATCTTTGTTATTTTATTCACGTATTTTGGATTGCATAATTGTTAGTTTATTCCTTATGCAATTAGTTTGTACATGGTTTCAATAAATTGTTCTTCTTATAATTGTAAACCAATCCACCCAAATTATTAGTTAATCATGTTATCAATTTTCCAAGAAATTCGGTTTGTAGTAGAAGTACATTTCTTGTTAATTTATCAAGTTTTATCTCGAATTCGTAGTTCTGTTTTGTACGTTCTTCCTTAGTGACTTGCAAGATGGCGACTCTTTGATTTGAACGTCGGGTTCAGACGATGTGTTGTCTGAAGCGTCATATCTTTTAGTTTGCTGAAAGCTACATGTTTCGCATGCTGTGCATCTAAACTTCTTTAAGAAGTCTTTAAAGGAGTGTCTGACTCTTTTGTTTCGACTTATGTAAATAACTGGATCACATATAGAATTTAAAAGAACTAGAGCAAAGTTAGCCCTTTTCAAATGATGAATAAAATTATTTTCGGAAGGAGTCATTTTATCAAGACCAATATAACTGATTGTAAGATATGTTATGCCGTATGGTAACCAACAAACAGTGAAAGTACCGACAATTAAAATACTTGTAATAGTGCCTTTGACAATTCCACGTGCTTGTTGGCGTGTGACTAAAGCAAACTGCCGATGCCGATAAATTTCATGGAATATAATTCCATAAACAATAACGAGAAAGAGAAAGCAGGCAAAAGCAACACTAATGAGAATTGTCAAAGGTGTTTTTGTGTAAACATCTGTGCTATCCTTGTCACTTTCGTTCGATTGTGGAGAATTCGAAACATCAATTTCAGTAATTTCAAAAACTAAATATGGCAGAAATCCTGCGGTAAAAGATAACAGCCATGAAAAACAGATGAAAATTTGTACGCGCCATTTTGTCACTAACTGGGGATGCCGTAATGGTTTTACAGATGCAACAAGTCTATCGCCTGTAATACCCAACATGGTAAATAGAATTGCATAAAATGAACTACTTTGTAGGCAAGTTGTCACCATGAAATCTACATCTCCCAAGTCAAAGTCACAGTTTGGATCTCGGATAATAGAGACCAGTGTTACAACTGGAGTCAGTGCATCGGCAGCAACTAAACTGAATAAAAGTAACATTGCCGTGTCCTTCTTCTTTACGCTTGTTAGTGCAACGAGTGCAAGCACGTTCGCTAATATTCCTACACAGCTTATAATTCCATGAAAAATGCTTGCCAACCCACAATCAGTTGCATTGAAAACATCATAATGAAGTTCTTTACTGTTATTTTCCATCATTTTCTACACAAGTGACATTTCAGATAATCGTATTTTTTCATGCAGTCCGTACAATAAGCTAATCGATAATTTTGAGTAAAATCGCTATTTCTTGTTTGACATTTAAGTCTAAATCATATTTTAAGGCATTTTCGAAGTTGTAGAAACAGTGCTAACTACCTTTAACGTGTAACAGTACCACAAAAATACTTTGAAATTGTGCACCTGCACATGATACGAATACACGCACAAGTAAACAGACTCTATAATTTTCACTGTATATGAAATGCGGGAGTATTTTTATTTATAAACTTGATAACCTACATAATTTTCAATATCTAGCCTGTTATAATCGACACACTTTTATGTTTCATTTAAAGTTAGTAAATATCTAGTAATTTCTTGGACACATATAATGACAAAAATACAATGAAATTAGCCATTTTCCTCGTCAGTAGCAAGAATTTAAATAACCGGTGCGTCAGAACGTTGGCATTGATGTCGCATTTTGTATTAAATTATCTAATTCTGTCATTATAAACTTCTGATTCATTATTTCTATTAAAATTATAACGCAGCAAGAATCAAATATGACCCATCGTTACAGCACAGATAATTTAGTATTTCTCGTTACTATTCTGTTATGGCATATGAATGTGAACATGAATATTAAAAACTTAGCTAAATATTAAATTTACATATCTACGAAATTGATATTGTGTTTGATATAGGTGACGAATAGTCAAAAGGTTCATACCCGTACTGTGTGTTTCAATAAATTGATACTGGTATATTTAAATTATATCTCCCATGTCCACCATAAATCTGGAGAATACTCGTTTCCCCATAAGGTTTTGTTTTTAAGCCTGCTTTCCAACTTTCTGACATATAGCTTAACTGATATTTTATAAGTAAAAAAGCATATCCTACTCTTCGATCGTGTCACACTTGAAAATGTTTAACGTTTTAGTTGGAAAAGTTGCAACATTTTTCATCAACGTGAATGATATAATACCTAACAGCATTCACATTTGATAATTTTCGAATGTATGTGTTGTTTTTAGAAAAGTTCTTGTTTTCGCATCTACTGTCGATAATAATCCTTCGAAATAGATCCACGTGAACGAGTATATTTGGATCCCACTGCACATCAGAATATAATCAGTATAACTAATTTGGCCTGTTATTACAAATAAAAGGGTTTTTGAAGATCATGCATTGACTAAAAATTATGATAATTATTTTCGCTTTTGAACAGATCATGATCAATTCCGGTATTTCGCGATGTGCGTAAATATCGAATTGGAACCCCATATACCGTTCATTGTATGGCCCAATGACCCATGCACGTGAGGATACTTTTCTTACGGCTGACATCATTGATCATCATTCTATGAGCTACAGTCGGATAGGCTATAGGGAACTCATATTGTAGATTTGCAAAACAGAACTGTTCTTCTTAAACGGTACATTAAAAAAACTGAATATCACTCACACTGATAAAAAAATACTTTTACATTTCTCACAAAAATGTTAAAATTTTCAGTGTGACAGAGAGCTCAACTGAACGACATAGGAGTTATCTGAATTAGCTTCAATGTAGTTTTCTATAGCTAGGTTTAGCAAAATATTTACCTGTCTTGTATCTAGACTCATTCTGGATAAAGTCACGGGATAAAGCCTTGTGTTAAATACCAGTACACTTTTTAAACGGACATATCTCCCCTCAAATTGTCTACACTGTTGATAAGTTGTAACTTTTTTTAACTGTGTAATTTAATAACAAGTCATATTTAAATATGATATTGTTTTATCTAACTGTGTATATCAATATTTCACCAATAATAAATATGTAACTGCTTTATCTAACCTGGCCGAAGTACTATACTGTTGCCTTTAGATAGTAATTCAATTTAAGTATGCCCCAAGCGATTTTTTTGCAGTATTTGACTGGACAATGTGACGAGAAAGCTTCTTTTGCACTCCTGGACAAGTTTATAGAATGCGGTGGTAATTTTATTGACACTGCTAATGTATATTCCAGTGGCCAATCAGAGCAGATTGTTGGTAACTGGCTGCAAAAACGGTATGTTTCCGAAAGCTTTTTTATTTATAATTACTGTGATGATAGATATAGGTCTATAAGACTCAACGAATTTGCTAAATACAATAGTTCACCTCCACTGAGCATTCTACAGCTAAAATGTTAGAGAAATCCCTGTTGATTCAAAAATACTAGTTTACATGGGATTGAGATTAGCTTGTTTTTCCTTAAATTTGTCAATGAATTTCAGAGGAGGGCGCGACGATTTGGTCATTGCGACGAAGGTCAGTGCTATGATGAACAGCAAAGATGTTAATTGCAGAGGTTTAAGTAGGAAACATATATTATGGAGCGTTGAAGAGAGCTTAAAAAGATTACAGACTGATTACATTGATCTTTATCAGGTAACTTTGGCATATTATGTAGCTGATGAAAAAAAAATCTGATTTTGGATCTTTACCTTGTAAAGCTGTATACACACATGTTTTTTAAAACTAAATGTCCAGTGTAGTATATTACGGCTTAGAATAATTCAGCTTTCATTGTTCTAGTAACTATTAGTAACTAGTTGTTCTAGT
Organism: Phoronis ovalis; assembly: GCA_028565635.1. Taxonomy (NCBI): domain Eukaryota; kingdom Metazoa; phylum Phoronida; family Phoronidae; genus Phoronis; species Phoronis ovalis. The sequence continues at coordinate 12,261 of JAOXYB010030620.1, forward strand.
AAGTATTACTTATTTGATTTGAAGTTATATGTAGTGAACTTGTCCAAGTAGTTGATACTTACATGTTAGTATTCTGTTTTTAAGTTTCATGGTTGGGACAATGGTACTCCTCTTGAAGAAAGTCTTCGAACATTTGATGATCTAGTCCGCTCAGGCAAAGTCCGCTACCTGGGTGCTAGTAATGTAACTGGTTGGCAACTGCAGAAAGTGGTAGACTGCTGTAGCCATATGGGACTGAGCAAATATGTTAGTCTTCAGGTAAATACATTTTACTTAGCTTATTGACACTGTTTTTATTTCTCATTTTATACATAACATAGATTATAAAGATCAAGCTTGAGACTTCTGCTTCCTATATTTTTAACAAGGACTAACTTAAGGCGAAGTTTGCCAAAAGGACACGATTTTCAGTGTTATGGTAGTTATAAAAAAATTCTAGTTTGGAGAACCTGATTTAAAGTCTGCTAATAATATTTAAATGTGACCTTTTTTGTTAATTAGGTAATTATCAGAAGTATACTCTAAAGTTTGTTAGCCTCTAATATTAGGAATCATAATATTGGGACTCATTTACCGTATATGTCTTCTTCGTTTCTTAGCAACAATATAATTTATTATGTCGTGAGGTAGAGTGGGAGTTAGTTGATGTCTGCAGAAATGAAGGTCTTGGATACTTACCTTGGAGTCCACTAAAAGGGTAATTAAAGTTATGTTTTATAATGAAGCTCTACATAGGTGTCTCAGAATGTTTTATCGAAATAAGTTTGAGAAATTCATTTAATTTTTATGTACTAGGATGGTGGGAATATGTGCTTATTATCGGCCAGAAATGTATGGTGCGTTTGCAAAGAAATTATCCATTACAACATGGCTTATTTTATGATTTATTGGTATTTACACTTTCGTACAGAATCACCTTGAATGTAGTAATATTTTGTACTTGTAAGCATATACTGTTTAGTGGTTAAATTTCAAATTAGCAATTTGCAATCAGTACATGGCAATGACCAGTACATGGCAATGACTTTTTAGTGGTTGGCTGAGTGGTAAAATGCAAAAGGGAATGATAGCACCACCTGTCGGCAGCCGAGTTGAAATGGCAACAAGTACAGGAGCAAGTTTACAGTCAAGTCCTAATTTTGATAAATTCAACAACGAAAAAACATGGAACTTGTTAGATACTATGGCATCCATAGGGAAGGAACATGGTAAATCTTTACATTCATTGTTTAATTCTACCAGTCGCACATATCCAATAATATCAGCATATGCACACATTTTTTAATATTTTAGTGTACCATAGCTTTGGTGCTGAATTAAGACATGATGTATTGTCTATGATATTCTAATAATATAATTATGCACATACATTTGTAAAACAGCATGTAAGAGTTCATGTGATAACTTAATGTAAGTTTTACTTTCCTGCAGGAAAATCAGTCGCACAGGTTGCCTTAAGATGGTTATTACAGCGTGACACCGTTGACTCCGTCATTATAGGTGCAAAGAAAATGTCGCAGCTAGAAGATAATCTCGGAGCTGCTGGTGGCTGGCTGCTTACAGATGAACAGGTGTGTATGGCGAGATGGGGTGCGATCACATTTTCTTGTAATCATTGCTTCAGACAGGTTGCAAGCTATCGTAGGGTTATCAGACAGCTGTTGCAGTGCCTGTTCTTTTGACAGAGACTTGTTGTCAGCTAGATTTTATGTTGGCATAGGTGATTATTTCAATATCTATCAGCAAAGATAGGGGATACTAGTCTTGCACAAAGATCACATAGTCTGAATGAAGAGTCGTGATTACACCGCGGAAACATTATTTATGTGCTAGTTGTTATTCCGTAGTTGTGGTTATATTTGTTTCATGTGTCTCCTTCATTAATTTCAGATGGAAACTTTAGATGCAGCATCGGCACCAGATTTACCTTATCCGTATGAAATGGTGTGGAGGATTAACAAAGGCAGACGTGGAAAACTTGGGCCATAAACAAAGCCAAATCAAGTTTAGAAACGATAATAACATGTTACCGTAAAAATATGTGTGACAATCATACCGGAATACAGTACATTGCATGCGTACCATACGCGTTATTACAGATGGGAAAGAGTTTCGTTTGTGTAGAGTCGGAGAGTGACAACAGCCCCTTTAATGTCTCCATGTACAATCTGAACTCAGTATCTTTACTACTAGCATGTACTAGAAGACATTTAAACAGAAAAATATTCATTTGTGGCAGTCCAATTCATCGATTAGATTAATAACTTCTGAAATTAAATAATATGTTTTTCATTAAAGAATTATGAAACGTTTAGGTCCTAATAAATTGTGTAAGCTTACCACTGTTTCATGCTGCAAAATATATTTTTTTAACTAGAAGCTAGGTCATACGTAGAATGTGATAAACCTGCTTCTTAATTTAGTCTCCTTAAAATAGACATACCATTAATATATGGGACATACCATTAATATACACATTTGAAGGATTTGGTCAGATACCTGGCGCTTTATAAACTTTATTAATTATTAAAAATGAAGTGCAATGAAGTCTTTTTTATCTCCTTGTTTAATGTATATTTTGTCTGGATGCACTATCAAAATTAGTTTAGTAAAAAAATGCCAATGGTATATATATTGGAAAAATACGATATCAGTATGTTACTAATTCAAGACATGTAAAGTATCGTGTGTAAAGCATTTATGTAGGTTGTAAACACACTGAAGTGGGGGATAGTAGTTTGAATCCCAACGTTCTAAAATTGTCAACCTCTCCCTTCCCATAAATAATTATCAGTCCCTGGAAGATTGATGTAATTCTTATCTTGTTGGCAGCGTATCGTTATTTGTTTGCTGAAAATTTTATCTGGTAGCTTAACCTTACATTTACAGCTACCTACGCATTTCAGGATGAAGCTTCCAAGAACGTTAAGGGACATTTTAATATTACTGTTCCAAATTGTTTCTATATTATTATCAACTAGTCAGCAGTATGAAATTATACATGGTGCAAATAATTACATAGAATACCAGGTCGGTGACAATAGCACAAACATTGTGTTAGCGTCGCCACATGGCGGATATCTTACTCCGTCGTCTATACCAGATCGCATACAAGGATGCTATGACGATGCTAATTATACATGTATATACTCTCATATCAATTGCTCTACAAACGAAAAGGGCACTTGCAACAAAGTTATCGTATGGCGCGACCAATGGACCCGGGAATTGACTATATTGTTAGCTAATGAATTACAAAACTTAACTGGAAATAGACCGCACGTAATTATAAACAATCTTCAACGTTCCAAATTGGACGCCAATCGCCCTATAGATGAGGCTGCTTTTGGGATATCGGAATCGGAAACTGCTTATAAGGAATTTAATGCATTCATTATGCAGGCAAGAAATGCCGTAAAAGGACCTGGTGTATTTTATGACATACATGGGCATACTCGGGCCAAAGCGTGGGTAATGCTAGGTTACCGTATTTCAAAAGACGATATTAATAATGGCAACCTTTACCCTGAAAACTCTTCAGTCAAAGCTTTGGCCGCACGTCACGCAGATATCTCCTTCATGGATTTAATTCATGGATCAGAGAGTCTAGGTGGATTTTTGCAAGCAGAAGGTTATAGTGAAACGGTTCCCTCACCGAAGCATCCAATCCCTGGTTCCCATGCTTACTACCGTGGTGGATATAACACTCTAATGTTTGGTTCATATTTTAGTGGCGTCATTGATGGAATACAAATAGAAACACCGAGGATCATATGTAACGACAAAGATGGGCCTTTATACGTAAAAGCACTTGCAAAGGCGATTTATAAATTCCACGAAAAATATTTTATTCGAAAGCGTGAAATTTCGAAGGCTTGTTCTATGGACATACATGTGCAACTTATCATTGTGTGTGTTACTGCAGCATATTTCAACAGCTTATACAACAAAGTGTAAAAAGATAGTACAATAATGTATTTTGTTTTTCGTTACTCAAGATCTCCCGCTCAAAAGTATATACACAACGACATGTATGTAGTTCTTATAAAAAAATTATATTATATGATTGTATACTTATTCCTATTCTGTCAGCAGTTCATCTCAGCAGTTCATAGCACAGACCACAGTTGGCACATTTTTTATAATTTCACGCTCGCATTTTTATTGTGAAAATGTGCGTGCACTAAATTATTTTACACTTAGATGGCATGTTTTTAATGAACACACCCTAAACAATTTAGTATTCAATTTAGTTTGTCTGCCAGTATCAACTTAGGACGATCTCAGGATTTAGGTTTGGAAGTTTGGATATTTATGAATGTGCAATATACTGCTGTATATAAGATGTTCCTGAACGAATGTTGCTACTACCATGGTGGATGTAATACTTTAATAATTGGTCCGCGGTTTAGTTGATGAAATACAAAGTAAAATTGATAGAAATCGTATGTAATTACGAAAGATGTGCCATTTTCATATGTTTAACAACTTGCAAAGACTCTATTTATAAATTCCAAGATTCCAGGAAATGGACGTACATGTACGTCTATGTGTAACCTTGGGCGTGTGTAACTATAAATATTTAGATAATTTTTAAAAACAACTGTGAAAAAATATAATCTATGTAACGGATGGTCGATAAGCTTGGTCGATAAATAAGTGAAATTAAAATAAGTGATATCAATGAACATATATTATTGCTTAAAAGATATTAGCTTCTTCATCAGATTCATTTATTTTATGAAGTTTGTTGTACTTGCATTAGAAGTGTTAAATAAAACAGTGCTTATGCTTTTCATATTAATTTATGTATAATTACATATTGCTATTTTTGTGCTATCAACGTAATAAAATAAAAACTTGAAACTTATAAAAATTATAAATAAGAACTCCGGATGTCATTTTCGACGATTAAAAAGAACAGAGAGGTCTGCGAATATCATTATTGCAGATGCCTGTTTAACAAATGTCAGTAGTCTAGCCGAATTCGTTGTTAATTTAAAATTTAAAACTTTTGCATGAATTCTAAGATTAAAGAATTTTGTAATAATAAGCAAAAACTAGGGGTTTAAATTCAGTGCGCAAAATGTTTCAAAACACATTTTTATAGATAATATCATTTTCCCTGATCAGATGTACCTGTAATGCATATTAGTGTTAGGTGGACCATATCTAAGCCAAACAACTGCTTCTTTAGTATTTTTTCGAATTCGTCTGATTCCGTCCCTGATAAGTGTGTTTTTGAAAAATATTCCTTATTACAAATTTCAAAACTTGAAAAATTCATGAAAGTTAACGGTAGTGCTTTCGCTAATTACGACAATTTTGGCAGTACATGTGGGCAATCTCCTGCTCGGTAGATATAAAATAAAAATTATGTAATAAATTATTCCGGAACTGAATAAACACTCGTGGGGTTTCACATTATTTGGTTTTCATTAATTGGATCCCAGGCTGTATACTGGTAACGTTCAGTTTCCTCAACATATCGTGGTTCAACATTTTTTTTAAAATAGGAGGAGTGCAAATTCACGTCTTCAGTAATAGGACATTGTTAATTGTGACAAGTCTTAAAAAAGCCGCGACGATAAATGGTCGGCTATTGAGTAAAATGGGGGATCGATCCCGGGGGGTCGATGACCGTCGTTATTATTATTTTTACCACAGTCTGCGCCGCCTGGTGTTAGTAACAGATTTGTCTGCGCACTCCTTGACCTCTTTCTATAAGATTTTTCAAAAACATGATTATAATGTTTCAAAAATAAAAAGAAATTATCGCAAATACGAAAAACGGAACAAGATACGTCGCAAGTGTGTCTTTTAGATGTGTAACATGAAAATACAGATGAAATATTTTACGAGCTTTCAACTTGTGGCTATAGATAACACTTGCCTTTGTGGCTACATTTTACCTAGGTGCGAAACACGTGAATTTGTTTTGATGTCATCTTGGGTTTTGAGTTGATTTTCTTCATTTTCCACGGTAAGATAGAGGGAACTGAAATTAAATAATGAATCGTGTTTACGAAGGATACTTTACAAGGCAAAATATGTTTAATAAGGTTTCGCGATATTACGTTGTTTTGATCCGCTTGTTTTTTGAGTTCTAAATTTAGCGCCGCGAAAACCGGGGGCCATTCATGTTTTTTTGGTTAAAGGAATGTAGGCTACCCCCAAACCCAATCCAAAATTTTAGCCTGTGGTAGCAAACTCAATCCAAGTTTTTGAAAATGTAAGGATAACAATCCAACATTTTAAAATATTTGAGTAGCAGTCCATTTTTACATAACGTAACTGAACAGATACTGTACAAACCTTCTAGTAATAAAGTTCTAGTCCCGATTTCGTCCCGGGTACGCCTCAGACAACTTCTGAAGTGTGAGGCTTGCTAAACGTCAAGAATGCTTGTATACCAAATCATAGGTGAAAGTGACCAACCGTCCAAAAATATGTAATCGTTACAATCTCAGTTCAAATATTATGCTCTTGAATGTATAAGTCGAAGTAACAGATTTCTGATCTATAATTGTTGATAATGAGAGAGAGCAAGAGGCTGACTTTGGATAGATGCTTTAAAGATGTCAACGTGAACTAATTTAAGTTTGTTCCATTCTACAATATAATACTTCTTCGGAACTAGTTCTTGTAAATATCAGTTCCGATATTTGAGGTATTTGAAAACAACAAGAGGTATTTGAGGAATATCACTGTACTAGATTTGTGCTGTCAAAGTCTGCATTTTTAAGTTTTTTTTAATAGAATGCCTTGATAATTGTAGTATAAGGCACAGGGAACAGGTGTTAAAAATAAAATAAAAAATGTGAAATGAATGAAAAATGTATTTTTTATCATATATACTGTTTGTTCATGAAATTCAGATGTGTATCAGAGTAATAGTCATTTTGTAGTGGTTACATAAACCCACTGGGTTTGTCAACGGTCTTTGTTTTATTTGTATAATAATTTTTCTTTATTTGCAGTGAACAATGGGCATTGTCAAATGTTTCCGTACTCCAGGCTTGAGTGGTGGTCAACATAATGTAGTTTTGAAGAAGCTACAATCTCTTACTGCGGATCTCAAGATTAAAGCTCTTCATTCTGAACTTTGTTTTTACGTTTTAGTGGGTCAAGAGAAAGAGTCAGGTGTAGTAATTATTATTAATATGTGAAAGGAAATTCGGATGTTGTTTGAACATAAAGAATATCCTTCATGAAGAGAAAATAAAGTTACTGTTTTTTATTAATTATGTATTTATTATATAATAGCTTTTGATCAGTCAATTGAGTGATAACTGTTGCCATCTAGTACAGAAGTTGGGATTAACTATGATAATAGCTACTTTTTTAGCTGTTGAAATTGACTTGCTTAAATTCAATATTATTGCTGAAGGTGAGAATCAGTTTTGAAATTTCACATTTTAGAGTTTTTATATTCCCATAATAATGCTAATTAATTAATTTTAACATGAGCTCAAGGAATTAATTAATTAGCTTTGCATGCCATTCAAATTAGATTAAATATTGCTTTCCTGCGCTTGCAGAAATTTCTGCAGAAGAGCAGAAGAAACTTTTATGGTTGTTAAGAACTCCATTCCAAGAAAACTGTGTGTCTACTGAAACCTTTTTGAAAAAGACACCAACTTCTCTATTGATAGAAATAGGACCAAGGTAATTTAATCAGATTTTAAGATACACTAATCATTAGTAACAGAAATTAAAATTAAACTTAACAGAAAGTTACTCAGATATAGGATTTTCTCACTGTATATTGCATAAGGTTACAATTGATTTTCCCTTTCATCTCAATAGTAACGTATTGTCTTCTAGTAAATACACGAACTCTTCGCAGACAATTCTGCTCATTCGCAAATAAAAATAATTATGCCTCATGCTTACTCCCGATTTTTCGTGCAGTCTTAACTATAATTAACTTTAGTGTGCCCTCTAACAACAGACCATTAGGTGGAATCAGTGAGAAATACACAGAAACTGAGTGAGTTCGTAGACATGGATATAATCCCCTCAATTTTTGCCAAAAATTGCATTCTTAAATTGTGAGTTCTCTCACTTTGTGTGAATTATATCCACTTTCAAAACAAAATGTTCTCATAGCTGCATAGGGACAAAAAGAAAAAGAAAAGAGAAAAAAAGGTCATTGCAGGAACTATATTGGGCATATGCAGTATTGACTGGTTTCTATTGGCTATCTAATACTTGTGTAAACCAATTTGATCCAATCCTTTTGGAGAGGTTCCTATTGGCTATCTAATGCCAACTTGTGTAAACTAATTTGACCCAATCCTTTTGCAGATTGAATTTTTCAACAGCATTTTCCACCAATGCTGTGTCGATGTGTCACTCAGTTGGTTGGAAATCTGTCTCACGACTTGAATACTCAACACGATATTTGATTGAATTCGAGAGTAAAAATGTATCTGGTGACAATCAGCTAATCAGCAAGGTGCTAGAAAAGAAAATGATAGATGTACTGCACGATAGAATGACACAGTGTTTCTATCGTGAACCTATCAACAATTTTGAACTAACACATGACCTTGACCCAGTGTATGAAGTTGATGTAATTAACCAGGGCCGAACTGCCTTAGAAAAAGTTAATTTGAACATGGGTTTGTAATATACTTCTTAATAAAATAATGAAAAAAGTGAGCATTCCTGATATGATCCCTGACAAAGCACAGCCAGAAGAATAATCTGGATGACAAAGTCTGTTATTATCATGGCCTTATGTAAGAGATCCTCTGGAAGGCTTGCTTTTTAATGTATCTCTAACCCATGTTTGCGACCCTATTAACATACACTGTCACTTAATGGTATTGTTCTTTGATTCACTGCTACTTTTGTTTCAACTTTAACAAAAATTTTGAGGTATATATTTTCCGTAGAAAACACTTCAATAATGGTGAATCGCACCACACCTTAAAATGGATGTATATGTATATTTAAGCCTGGTATAATTGAGGGGATAATCACATTGGGATATGGACATGTTGTGTTACTGCACGTCAAAGTAGAATGAGCCTGTATATTTGTGATTTGTGTCATCATTTATTCGACCTAATGTAGAAAAATGTTTAATTAACAAAGGCAAATATAATTGTCTATGGAAATAACTCGGAATTTGCAGTTGCTTATCAATCTAGCATTTTTCTTCTGTTTTTCGTTAGAATAGTCCTTTGTAGGTTTAGCTTTTGATGATTGGGACTTAGACTATTACACAGACATGTTCCAAGAAAAAATAAAGAGAAACCCTACAAATGTGGAATGTTTTGATCTCGCTCAGTCAAACAGGTGAGACATTATTTCTTGATATTGCTATTTTTAATATTGTTTGCAATTTACAAATGAGTACATCTTAAGAGACAGTATCTGGACAACCATAAAAAATCAAAGAATGTTACGAACAAGCTAAGGCTTTACTTGGATTATGTTGAAATAATAGTTCAGTTGACTGTTTAAAGTTTGACGGTGAAGAAGAATTGGGGTCATTGTGTTGCCTTATGTTGTATAGGTAAATCCAGAAGCCATAAATTTGGCAGTAAGTGAAGTCCTTTTTATGACCATCACTATTAGTGGATGCGCATATAGTTGTCCTGTATGTGGCGGTGTCATACGTAACCTTTTCTTTGTCTTGCTATAACAGCTTATGATTTTATCAGATCAACTTCATATTTAGTACAAGATACAGGTACAGGTCAAAGCATTGGCACCTCACGTTGCACCCATTTCGGGAAAGATGAAGCACTGACTTGACAATTCAAAGGTGGATTTATGAAGGCTATAGGTTGGGTGGGCGTATTGGACATTTCAAAATGACCTTGAGAAGTAGGTTAAATACCGATACAAATCTTCAACATTTCATTATGCATAACACTTTTTTGACCTATGAAATCAAAAGATTCTTGTTGCCTGTATAGCATATTTATCTTGAACTTTATCACAAGTGTATTATAAATTATGATGTTTCGATTTTGTTTTCCTATTTGAACATAAAGTGTTAAAATTCAAATTATTACAAAACGTGCTTGTCATCTTCTTACAGATTGCTGTGTTATATATACTAAATATATCAGCTGATAAGCTTATATGTATTACACCCCAATAAACTTCTACCCCTCTGTCCAAGGTTATGCGACCATAGTGTGCATTCTTTGATATGCAAATAAAAATAGCTCCAGCTACAATCAACAAAAGGAAAATAAAGGAAACTCTGAAATCCCTTAATTGCTCTTTCTGCAATTCCATGAGACGCAGAATATAAGATATCTTGATTTTTATCTCTGGAAACCATGATACATCATTTAGTTTTGACAGTTTCTTTAATTGAGTTTCAATTATTTTTGAATAATTAACATTTAATAATAGAGTTTCATCAGACATTTGCCATCTTATCAGGTTATTATTTTGTGGTATTTTGTTTATTTGTTTTTGAAAAGTTCTCTGAAATTTATCCAAATTTTCCTGTATTTTTTCCCCTTCGCTCTTTAATCCATCAATTACTGCATTTACACCATTCTTTAACTGAAGTTCTTCTATAGTTTTTAGTACAGCTTCATTATTTTCGATGGTTTTCTTCAAGGTTGCTATCTGGTCTGCTGCACTTTTGAGGAAACGTTCTTTGCTTTGCACTGTTTGCTCAAGTTTATTACTTTTACTTTCCAGTTGTTGGATTTTTATGTTTTGTTGCTTAATTTCTTCAGAGCATTTCTTAAAATTTTGTATAAAGTTTTCCTTCTCGAGTTTGTTGTCAGTCAGTGCAGCTTGTAGGTTTTGTATGTCTATGATGTGCATGTTGGTTCTTAATTTATCCACCCCTTCCTTGTGCCACCCTGTGTTCTTGCCACATTGTGGACACTTCACAAATCTAAAATCTCTCTGGCAAGCCAATTTTATTAAGCACTTAGCACAGTATGTGTGATAGCATGAGAGGTATTTTGGTTGATTGTCTCCTTTCTCTTTAAATGGTTCAAAACACACTAAACATGTTGTATCATAATCCGTAATCACTGCATCTGTTGCCATTACCAAGCAGTTCTTCAAAAGCTAGAATAAAAGTCATAGATAATGTCATCTATGTAATGTTTGCTGACTTGCATCTTTTAAACATTCCATTTTATGACACACACACAGCAGATGTCATTCAGGAAATTATTAAATGCAAATCCCACTGAATAAACTAAATATCCCAAATGTAAAAAGTCTCTTATACAGTATCGAAAAAGTTGGCACTTACTGGATTCACATCTGAATTTTAAAACAGTATTTATTGCTAATGTTATGATAGATATAAAACGCATAGGGCAGATCATAGATATACTGATTAACGCGCGATATTTTGTTGAGTGCACAAGTACCAGTTAGCCTTTACAATGTGTAAAAATAAAACGCAAAGTGCCAACTTCTTTGATACGTTGACAATGGCTTCAGAAGTAGCCTACCAAGACTCAGACATGATGTAAAACTACTTGAATTATTGAAATTCCAGGTCATCGAACAATAATTTGAAATTTTTTAATAAGCATATAAATTAATTCTAGGGAATGTTTTTTTATTTCAAAGTTAAACTCGAAAAATCACAAAAGTGCCAACTCTTTTGATACCTTACTGTAAAGTTGTAAAGGTACAACAAGCCATAACTTGTGGACAAAATATGTATATACATTATATACATCAGAATAAAAACATCTCATGAAAAAATGAACAAATGTGATAAATACAAGTTAAGGTGGAGAGCATTGTTTGGCAAAACTTATTCACTCCTGATACTTTAACTTAAAGTTAAATTTTGGATAATTATAGTTAAATGAAAAGATAAATAAATAAAAGTTTACAGATTTTGTAAGTCAATATAAAATACTTTTAATAAATATGCTTGCTTATTTTTCTGTAAATAATCATGTGACTAATTGTGCTTGTAGGCAGTTTTTAGTTAGTAAGGTAAATTAGTCATAAACCCTCAACCTTCAAAAGTAGAAGTTTCACACAAATTTATAATCTTTACATGCATAGCTATTTTATCTTCTGTCATTCTTTGAAACTATCCCTAGATAAAAACTTTAATCTAATACATCAGGATATAATTAACAAATTTGGATCAACACAATTTAAAAAAAATATCTTTCAAACATACAGCATATTACATTTCTGACATTTTTTAGTAAATGTGCAGTTGCTGTTTTTACAATAATTCCATATTATAATAATAATGCCAGTTTATATTGGTTGAGCCGTTACTGACACCTGTAAGTTTTAAAAAAATACACTGTTGTAATAGGCAATCCAGATGTAAAGATATTGAGTGCAAATACAATGTATGCCATAAATCAATGATAATAAATTTGATTACGTATACAATTTATTTTGCCAACCCAAGATATCTTTGCTTGTCGTAGCAACTAAAAATGTCGACTGCATCAAAATAAAAGTGCATTTAGTGTAAAGTTTACATGTCAAATGAAATTTAACTGCAAATTTAATAAAGGAACAATTACATATACTTCATATACATATAGGTAAGCACTCTGAATATTTACCTGAGTATGATATATAAGAGTATGATGCTCAAAAGCTACCTGTTGATAAGACGGCTAAGAAAATTTACCTCTGGATACACATTTTCTAAAAAACGTCTAGCTGCACAGCATACACACAAACCAATACAATCTACAGTGATTCAATGTAAACATTAATATAGGTTAATATAAAATGAATAAGACACAGAAATGAATACCAAATCATTGTATTCAACAAACCTTATGACATGTTTGTATAACCTTGAATAAAACTGTTATATATAGAATCTTTTTATATAGCACTATCACTATTTAAAATTGTATGAGTAGAATTAGGATAAATTTAGTATTAATATGATGTTAAACATTAATGTTTAATTCATTAAAATGAAGTCATTGTAAATTATTGGAAGAAACATTTTTTCAATATAACTTAATTCTTAGTTTGATTTGTGACCATCTTATGAAATAAAAAGAAAGTACCACAACAGTAAACATTCTCTAATTTGTACAAATAATTAAGAAAATTATAATTTTTTAAATTGTGGATGAGTCTGGATTTTGGGAACAATAGATTACTCAAAAAAGTGGATGTAAGAATTTTTGGAAACCTATGAATAAATAAAATGGGCTGAACGAATCTGGAAACTTGATAAGTCAGATGAAAACTTTCAAAAATTTTGGGTATACGATTTTTAAAAAATAAACCACTATTTATAACTGTTGCACAGTAACTGGTGAAATATCATACACGCTTATAGTATATGTTTCCGAATTGGAAAGGAAAAAGCACATACTGAACGTACACATGAACAAGGATTCAGTGAATGTTTTCAATTACTAGTTTATATTTCCTAGTACCACTCACACAAGTATTGTCCTGTTAAAAATCTACATCAAGTTTAACAATGGGGTAGCATAGAATTAAGTATGTATAATATTATCAAATAGTAACCGAGGATCAGCTTAAAGTGCTATATAGTTCGCAGTATACTAAATAAAAGGTGTTGGTGCATGGTGAAATAAGTGGCTAGTGAAGTGGGCCTATATACATTTGTGACACTTAAAAGATATGTTACCTACTATAAAACTTAAATAAAGTTTGACTTGATAATTCCAAAAATGTTATGTTTAGAAAACAAACTCATAAACCTTCAAATTTTGCACAGCAGAACAAGTGGCTAATAGTCCTACACACATGACACTTAAAAGATAATAATGTTACCTGTGGCCGGCCATCATAAAACTTAAATAAAGCCCGACTTTATAATACTATAATTTTTATATTTAGAAAACAGCTCGTACAGCTTGAAATTTTAGTTAAAATTAAAAGTTATATTAAAAACTATTACAAAAAAAACAAGAGAACAGTACTAATTGTGTTGGTCTCTTTCTTAAGGTAGGGTGTTGTTTGTGTAACATTTTTTAATTGATTGAGTTAAAAAAAAGACCGACATATTTAAGTTGTATTGCATATGCTTCTTTCAAAGTATGCTTTGTGTTGTTAAACAGCTGAACTTGCATTTGCTTTTCAAACGAATTCAAGTACGCAATAGTATATTACTTTTTATACATGCTTCCTCTTGTAATTACCTGGCTGATTGCAGAATCATTAGCTGACATGAATATTTTTTGGGAGCTGCAGATTCCTAAAAATAATGGGTGTACGAATTTTTGAAAACTTATGAAATGCATAAATGTGATGCACAAATATGGAAACCTTCGGCAATTTTTGAAGATGTATGATATTTGAGAAATAAGCCATGATTTAGACTAATAGAGCTTTCAATATTAACAAATTGTCTAAAGTATGGTTCCTTCCCATGATGGCACCCCATAAACTAGCTGTATGTCTCCCATGTTTGTTAAAAACCCTCAAAAACACAATACGGAGTAATATGTGTATATATTTTGACTACATACCTTTATTAAAAAGTCAACTTTATCCAAATTATTATCTTGAATATTATTAATCAAATAAAAGTGAACCAGACAACAATTTGCATAATTAAATGTTCCGTTTTTATAAAATTGAAGAAATAATGGGTAATATATATCAGTCTAGACTTTTCATGTCATGTATGCATTGTATCAAATACTACTAAGGCTAGTTTTTTTAATATTATATATTATTTCTGTTTTGACTATCGTCATCTTTATAAAAATCCTGCTTGAAAAACTATATGGTTGCAAGAATTCAGTCAATGTTACGTCTTTCTGTAGATACAGCCAAATCAATAGGAGAGACATTTTTTTAACAGTAGCAGCAGGTGTTATGCTATTGCTATTACTAGGCTCTACTGTGTACAAATAAATGAAGAAATGTTATGATATGTAATGTATTCTGTATGACATCCATGAAAATATATGGCAAAATACTTCTATTCTAAATAAAGTAACTAATGCAGATATGAAAGCAACATTTTGCTGTTACAGCAAACCAAAAAATACAGTCCAAGTACAAACAGACACAGTATTAATACAATGCTATAATGATATGTATAATTTTCTGAGTTTGTTTCTTTTTTCTCTGGGATTGTTGGTTTAGTTGTGTCATTAGCATTACAGTATAGCCTTTCTGCATCAACTACATTTATGAAGTCTCTCATTTCTTGTAAAATAATTTCTCTTTCCTTTTGCATCCCAACGATACTTGTTTCCTTGGCTCTTATTTGTGCAAGATGTTCTTTTTTAATTCTTTCTATTTCCTTTTGCATCCCAACAATACTTGTTTCCTTTGCTCTTATATATACAAAATGTTCTTTTTTAATTCTTTCTATTTCCTTTTGCAACCAAACAATACTTGTTTCCTTGGCTCTTATATGTGCAAAATGTTCTTTTTTAATTCTTTCTATTTCCTTTTGCATCCAAACCATTATAATTGTTTCCTTGGCTCTTGTATGTGCAAAATGTTCTCTTTTAATTCTTTCTATTTCCTTTTGCAACCAAACAATACTTGTTTCCTTTTCTCTTACAGCTGCTGCAAGTGTATTGTCACATTTTTGTTTACACGGTGTCTGTATTTGCTGCTGCTTTTGTGCTATGATTTTATCCTTATGCGTAACAGTTCTTTTTAAAGTCTTGATTTGATCATTTTTCTGCTCTATTTTTTTAGTGTTACTTTTTTGTTGTTGTTTTAGAGTTGCTGCTAAGGTGTTCACTTTTTCTTGCTGTTTTTGTAAAACATCTGCTTGCTTATTAATTAATTCTTTGTATTCTATGTTTTTCTGGCTACAGTTCTTAAAATTCCAAATGAGTTGCTGGTTTTCTCTTTGTAAATCTGTAAAGTTGACATTGCAACTTTTTCCACACTCTGTTGCAGAGTGTTGTTTGGGCAGTTGTTTGTTTTCTACCTTAATTGTATCTATAACATATTTATTGAAAACAAGTTTATTTATACTTCCTTCTGATATTTCAGTGTCTGAACGACACTCTGGGCATTTTACAACGATTTGTTTGTTTTTGCTGGCTATTTTCTCCAAACATGTTATACAAAATGTATGGAAACATCTTAAAAATTTTGGTTGATGTTTTCCTATTTCGGTATAAGTACACCAACAAACTGGACAAGTTGTATAGTTATCCATTTTACCTGCAAAAATATGTTATCATGTTAAAATGATGGCAAGAAATAATGCATGGGGGATTGAGTGTATTTCTTATTGTGCCCACATTCGTCTGTTCCCTGCTCTTCCACATTTTGATTTTGATTGCATGGAAAGAATTTCAAATTACTCAACTTTTCAAGTCTAACATATCGTGCTTTATCGATCCACACTAGCTTGACTATTAATTGTCTGCTGATAAAAGCTGAAAGACAGCCAGCTCTGCAAATATGTCTGCATAAGACATCTTGGATTTTATGTGAAAAAAACAACTTACAATCTTGAAAAATATAAAAAATGTTTGTACATTACTGGGTACTAATACTGCTGTTAATGTGGCCTTAAACAATATATGTCTAATCTTCTACGAACTGTCCATTGTTAATCCCATCCTCAGATTCGGAGTGCTATCTTACACTTCTGCCTGTGTAAAGATCGATTTGATTGGCTGTTTCTGGCCCAGGTCCTGACCTACTTTTTCAGTTTGTCTTGGGGGCTCTATGGTCAAATACACGAATATAGCGTGAAATATGCCAAGTTGTATATAGGAACGTATGTGAGAATATTCCCTTGGCATTTCGAAGATGCATAACCAAAGGCACAGTTGTTACTGACTTCACATACAAATCCTAAATGTGTATAATAACATGGTAAACGATGGAAAAAAGGGATAGCTGTGGAAGTAAAAAGTTGCTATGTCAGAAGAATCATTTAATAGCCCGAAAAGAATAATAATTTTACCTTCCAACTTGCCATATCCAAAATTTAGACATACAGTGTCTAAATCCTTGCTGCATTACAATATGGTATATAGTACATGCACACTACCTAATTCCGATAACACTATCAGGTAACTAGGCTAGATCATGGGTGGGTACTAGAATATTTTAATTGTATCAAAGGTCAAATACTTTATAACGTTTTGACATTTTAGGTGATAAAAAATTCTATTAGTAAATCTGTATCCCAATCCAAAAACAGCTGAACGTCAGATTAGTAAAATATAAATAAATCCTTATAATCATCCTATCATAATCCCCCTGGAAATCATATGCATCCTGTTTGTTCCTAACCATCAAGGTGATGACTTTTGAGATGTTTTCTTGATGATTATCTGAAATCATCATTCATGATGACAAAATATGGTTGAAGATTTAAAATCATCTGTAGTATTCCTGAAATCATCTGTCACTATTTAATAATTTAAATACTTTGCACCAATTTCAAAAAATAATCAATTGAGACAGTTTAAGCATTTGATTCAGATTTTTTGTCAATTATTCTGCAACTGCTGTACTTTGAACATAGAATACTACTGGCAAGTACTCAGCGCAGATATGAATGTAACAAAAGCTTATAAACATTATGTAGATTTGAAACAGAAATAAGCTTATGGAATGAAAAAACGGCTACAAACAGAATATATGCACTGTGAAAGTTTATGTTATAATAGTGCAAGTGTTTTTCTGCAGTGAATGCAATTTATAAAAGGGCACGTTAATTTTCCAGTTATAAATATGAAATGTTAAAGAATTGGATATCATTCAGGAAAATAACTGTATGATCATATTTTTACTATAATTGAAAAAATTAATATCAAGGTTTGTAATTATTCAAGAGTTGCGGAACTTCAAATTAAAATCAGCTTTTTATATCTGTTCAAACTCAGATATGTAACGATTAGGAATAAATTAAAGAATATGCATGCGGATTATTAATTACGATAATATGTAAACTAACACTAAAGGTTGAAGTAACTATATATAGTAAATAATGAATGTATTATTTTGTGGTGTTGCTCTTTATGAAATGAGAACATTTCAAATAATTTTATAATCAAAATTGTGTAGAAACTAACTTGGTGACTTTCTTTCCATCTAAATTTTAAAAGATAAGAACCTTTTGAGGAGATATCTGCATAGAATAATTTGAATTAATTTTCATTAAGGCTATGTGATTTGTCAAATGATTGTATTCTAATTCATATTGGGACGACAATCAGATGATCATCGGATGATTGTCTAGGGATGACAAACAGATTACAAGCAGATGACTAATTCTTTACTAATTCTTTTGTTTGAAGTTGCCAATTGAATGATTATCCATTTTGGCTTGAGATGTTTTTATGCCCATCCACCATAGTGGAATGGGCATATTGTCGTAGTGTAGGCGTCGTCGTTGTTGTTGTATGTAACACTTTCTTTTTCTCACGATATCAGCTTCAGTTTTTACCCAATCGGTTTCATATTTGGCACAGGGTAAATACAAGTCAAAGTGCAGGTCGCTTGTACTT
>JAOXYB010030621.1:0-14774 GCA_028565635.1 Phoronis ovalis
TGACTCATAAGCCTTTATAGGCTGGGTACACTTTTGTACGTGTCACGTAAATAAATAAATATTCATTCATTCATTCATATATGTTAACAAATTTACATACTTCTTTCGTAACCTTTACACATTCTCATCTCTGAGATCACAGACTTTTAAGGTTAACCGTAATCTGACGTATATCAGAAAAATTATGGGTCAATACAAACTTTTTATAAGTAACTACATTCCCTACATATGCCTTCACACAATTTAACAAAAATACAAGTACTTTTTCAAATACAAGCCAATAAGTAGAAGCAAAACCAGATATTACCCCAAATTTCAATAATGTACATTTCCACATTGAAATTGATACGTGGATTGAGGAAAAAAATTAAATTATCTCTTAAATGAAATAAAATCCTTCTATTGAATATAATTCCATCACTTCAGACATCACTTTTTATCCAAAATATAAGCCAGGGGTGGGTTCTTCGAAACTTATCGTATCTTAATTCTAAGTTTATGATGTGTTCATGATTAAATTTTGACTAAATTTAGACTTTGCGATAGACTTAAGACGACGCCCACTGTAAGATAGCTTCAAGATACCCATCCCACGCTTAAATAATACTAAAACTGTCTATACTGTTATGAATACCCTAACATTTACTTTTATAGTAATTGCCCAAAAGCTGAGTCAACACTTCCTGAGCCTCCAAATTGGAAGGCATTTTTTGCTGTTTGGTTCAATATCGTATTTAAAATTTCTATTTCCTTGCGTAATTACTATTAGCTTTAGAACTAAAAATTGCTACTTGTTTACACAAAAGTGCAATCTGTTTATACACATAAAAGTATATACATCAAACGCTATTAGATAGGCAGCAAAAATATCCATACTTGTCAACATGGACTGTGTCTCCTTCACAGACATGTCGTGGTGGAAAATTCTGCCAGTTCTGCGCTACTTCAACCATCTTCCCACAATCCATCACACCAAAACCAAATTTTGGATTCACATGTTTTCCAGCACCATTGATAGTCCAGCCTGGTTCCTCAGCATTAGGAATTTTTGCGGTTTCTACTATAATATGCTGTGCATCTCTCCAAGTGATGTTTGGACTATATAAGAAAATATGATATACAACACATTATTATTATTAATCTTATGACACACAAGCTTTACTGTATAGCAGTAGCATGAACTTTCTTTGCACAAATCTGTTTCATTTGATTACTAGTGTTTATATATTAAGTGCTTATTTTGAACTCCTACGGCAAGTTAACTTCACACTCAAGTTTCTAAATATTTAATCAGCAGTAGCTCATCGGCAACATAATTTACAATCAGCCATTCGGATATTGTTTCTAACTTTCAGAAACTATACTATACTATAAACACAACTCTCTTATAGCATCCTTCCTGGTCCCATTCATCAATAGCTTTTCATCCCGACAATGAGCCACACATTTAACAGTGGCGTATGAAGGTGAGTGCAATTATCAGGTATAGATACACTCATATTTTTCTCAGTATCAAGATAAAAGCACATTCTTTCAAATGTGAAGCTTACATTCATCTAAAATGAGGTAACTGCAGTAAAATGTGACTAAAATGACCTAATATGTAAATGATGAAAGGGCATGCTAGGTATAATTTTGACAAATACAGGATAATTGAGTTAAATTTCTTCGCAGGGGTACACTTAAACGTGCCAAAGGTCAAATTGTGCATGCATGATCGACCGCCATAAAATACAAATATGAAGAAGGAATGGGTACCCACCTTGATAATCCACTGTTTAATGATAGGCCCACTGTCAGGACTGACAACAGACAACATGAAAAGCTACTGATGAATAAGACCGGGTAGGGTGCCATAAGAGTGTGTAAAGCAGTTGGCAGAAGATGGCTCTGGATGTCTGGCATAATGCTGAGCATGTCAAACTTGGATATTTTACAACAGCAGTGGTAAGCCCTCTGTCTTACTAAATGCACACAATTCTTGGTAATGGATAAGGCAATATTCTACAAGCTTACAAATTCACACAAAAAAAAATCAACAGTGAACATACTTAGCCTGCAATACAAGAGCCATACACCCTGCTGCCATAGGTGCAGCACTAGAAGTGCCCATGAAATTCAAGGTGCATCTGTCACCTACATCAGTAGTAATCTGAAACAAAGTGAATATGTGCCATTAAATGATATTGGCCAAATTCCAGTACAGTTGTGTGTGGATCTTTTCTATATATTTATATAACTATGCATGAAGCAAATAACTTCAATTTAAAGAACATATGTAATTGAGTGCTATAAGCATGCATTTAACTTTTAAAATATGTATAAAAAGTAAACTGTGCATTAAAAGTTTTTGGAAAAGTTATTTCTGAATTATTTGGCGCTTAAATTTGTATAGTTTGTTTGCAGTGAGTTAGGGTTTATGTATTCAGTTTCATTTTAGCACAGACAAAAATTTGTTCTGTTCACTTGATGATAGTTTAAGCAAACACATAATTCTAAATACATTGGCACGTTCACAACCTGGCTAACATTTTGATTGCCAAAGTATATCAACTATAATAATACAAATGATTGTAGTTACACTACCCTTACCACTTTCAGTATTGGGTGTGTCTCTCTTCCTGCTTTAGCTGCCTTCAGAGAATGGAATCCACCTGTGTAAATAACAGCCAGCTGAGATGGACAACTCTCCGTGAAATATGTACTCTGTAAACAATGAATCCAATAAATTAGTTTTCATGATTAATAAAATAGTATGTTGCCAAAAGGCAGAAAAATGAAAGGAATAAACTTGGCAAAGTTCTGCACTGGGCAACCACACTTTGTCTATGTAAATCTTCTGCTTGATTTTTTAAGAAATATCAAATGCATGCGTTCCAGCAGTTTTTCTGTCTATTTATGACCAACTATACATAGCAAGACATGAAATAACTGGCAATACGGTAACAAATAATTATAACACTCAATATTACAGCTTTTAACTTTTGACCATCTTTTTTACTTCAAAGCATTTTTTAAATTCAAAAATTCTAAGAAACAGCTGCACAGTTCTTCATGACACTATCTTTGGGAAGATGTCTGACCTGTGCATAGTTATTGATGGAACCAATGGAGAGTGTATATGGACTGGAAACATAACCATCAGCATTGCAGCAATCATGAACTTTACCTCCATTACCAGTAGCCCACATAAAGATGGAACCCAAACCATTACGACCCTGAAAGGTTAATAATAGTAATAATAAATAAGTTATTTAACTTGTGACACCCAGTTTACCATCATTACCAGAAAGCATGACCCCATTAATACATGCTGGAGACCATATATACCTTTCTTCAAGTAAAATAAAAATTAGTTTAATGAACTGGGAATGGTGATGTGTAACACATTTGCATTTTTATACTTTAGGAGCTAAAGTTTAGCCACTATAAAGGCTATTGCAAGGAAATTTAAATTTTCACTGTTTGCAATTCTCAAAATTTTTATTACAATAATCTTAATATCAGTAGCAAACAATTTCCACAGTATCAGTTTTCATCTTAGAAATCAAATTTATGGTAATAAATTTGATTTATTACTTTTAGACAACAACTATTGCATGAGCTAATGTACACAACATGGGTTCAACATGAATATGAAGTAATGAAAGGGTAACTTTTCTACTATTTAGGATTTATTGTTTTGGGAAAACCTCAGACACTGTGATCAATGAACAAACCTTCATTTTCCCAAAATTTAACAGACTTTTACAAATAACTTGCTTCTGACTAAGCACACACTATTTCAAATTGGGTAAATATAAGGTCTGGTGTAATAAAAAAATTCTACCTTCTCTGCTCCATCTTTTAGAGCAGCTGATGCATATTTGTGAGGTGCTTCCATAGTTTTACCATCATCTCTTGGTCCCCAGGAGGCACTGTATATATGAATGTAGTTATTTTTGTAGGTCAGTCCTTTAGCTTCCAGCATGTCTGTGACCCTACCATCCAGGAGGCGAATTCCTGGAATACAGTTTGCACTTTATATAAGTAGAAATCACTATAACTTGGTATCTCCTCTTAGCGTTAGGGGTAAGGCTAGTCTAAGGGAAATTATCCCTCAAGTTTATTTGTGCTCCAGAAATATTAAACATTTACTACTATAGAATATTAACTAGATAAGACTGTTGCAACAAAAAAGTTGAATAATGAAGCAGATATACATACCACCAATTTTTGACTTGTATGCTACACCTACACCACATACTTTGTTGTTAGCTTCAGCTGCTATCTCTCCAGCACACTTAGTTCCATGACTAAAAGTACATCAAAAAACAATATCTAAACCTGAAATGTCAGCTTCAATTCCACTATCACACGAAAATTTAAAAGTAAATACCACATCCCCTACAAAGTTGAAATAGTTCAACTTTTATCTACATTTGGTACTGTCCAAGAACAAACTTGAAAGAACTACTAAGATGACTAGTATGAATACAGTAGTATTTAGGAGGCAAACCGCAAACACGTAATATGTAATCTCATTTGCTTTATATCTATTTTGGAATTGTTTAGGATCAAACTCGTAATTTATGGTTGGCAAATGCAGAAACGATATTTTGTTTTGCCAGACGTAATGTTTCAGGTTGTACTTTAAATGCAAGGCACATGCTATGGTAATAAAACATATCAATCACTACTAATTAAAAAAGTCTTAGAATTTACCTACTGTTAGCACTTTGTTATCCTCTTATGAAAGCACAAAAGAAAACAGTAAACATACGAAACTTTAGATTTGTACACTGCTAGTGTAAAAGCATAAATTACTAAATAATTATGCAAAGATAACACTTAAAAGACAAACACCAAACATTAATAACTTTGGAAAAAATTCTGGTTACACATGGAGGATTGCACACTATGGTACGTCACCCATGTACCCAACTCATTTATACAAAACATTAAATAGTAATAACGTAACATATAAGTAAACTGTTTCAAAATGAGTTATTGACAAATTTCTATGACAATGCGCAGTGGCTCACTGCCAGTAGAATGTACCTGTTTTGATTAGCATGTTTCAAATTTGGTTCAGGGTCCTTTAAAGGATCATCTCTATCATCTAAGTCTGTACTGGCTTCAGGGTCCTGAAAACATAGGATCAATAAGAATTAATAACTGCAATAAAATATCTACATAACTAACCATTACATGTTACTTGTAAACAATGCATAGAAAACACTGCCACCATTTACAAAACCCACTAACTACACATTAACACACAATGCCAAGCAAACACTTTTTGGTAAAAAAGTTTCTTTTTAAATATCAAAAGAGAGTTTAGTAGCCTAGACTGCCCAAAACTAGGAGAGACTCACATAGTTGTTCTTCAAGTCTACATGCATATGGTCGACACCATCATCAAGTATACATACAATAACACCTTCACCATGAAGACCCTTTTTCCAGGCTGGTACAACATTGATGTCTAAGCCTACAGGTCCTCCTGCTTGACCAGTGTTGTGCTACAAAACGAAACACTGCCACTGAGTTCTCTATAAAATCTGTGGATGTACTTTTTGATTCTGACATCCTTGGAAGTCATATACTTTGTTTTTGTGTAAATATCTGTATAATTATATTATAGTTGTGCACATGTGCAATTGTACATGCATAAAGTTCACTGTTATTGTGAATAAGTTATTTGATATAAATACATCAGTTCACATGAACAGATTGTGTGCATATGAAGTGGATTTATATGACAAGTTTGTAGCTATGTACGTAAAGATTACTTGTAATGTGCAAAGTTTCAACTAGTATGAGGTTTTTTTGATGTGTATTCGTTAAAATTTTACATTTCAAAAATTTAACATTTTAATCCAAACTGGCAATTATACAGGTCACATGTTGTATTTAGAGGAAAATAAGATGCAGCTTTAGAAAGTTAGAGTTGCATACTTTCAAAATATAAATACTCCTGTTTGTCTATTGTTTCATAAATTAGCTAAAATTTAAATTAAAGTGTGAATAAATGATAATACAATATTTGCCAATTTGAGGAATTGAAAGCTCAGTAGAAAAATAATGTTTGCATAACAAACAACTTACCAGATACCACATATCCCTGTAGAAAGGATCGTTAAAACCCATACCATCTTCGTCATCGGGAATCCCATCTTTCTTTTTGCTATCTTGATTAAATCGTTGGAAAACGGATTTATCTTCATAGTAATCAGACTCCAGTTCATCCTGCTTGTCATGAAGTATTTCTCGTTTTTCTCGCACTAAAAGTGTTTGTTGTTCTGCATATTTTACCTACAAAAGAATTTGATTCAAATGCATGTAAATCTACAAAATCAAGTTTTTCAACATGCCAAAAAATTGTACACATTTTTTTCTTGCAAATACTTAGCATTTTCAGAAAAATTCGGCAAGAACCAATACAAAAATATAAAATGAAAAACTGTTGAGAATTTTATAAACAGCAGAATTGTCAGAGATACTATTTAAAAGTAATCTTATAAAACAGAAAATACGGTAACACAATTCTGTCTTTATACTAATGAAATACAAATAATCTGCAACACATTGTCTAAAAACAAAATGAAACTATTAATATTTGAATTAATTTAATTTTGCGGAAATAAGGTTGTTCTGCTTTAAGGAAACAAAATATCATTTTATCTTTGTATGGCGCCTCCCACCTCCATACACCTGTAACAGAACAACCCTTGCACATAAATTTAGACCTGTCCTGAAAAATTAAATATAATATTTTTAGTGACTGATACTACATTTGTACTCTGATTTCTGCCATGTTATTATTTACACAGATAGAAAATGTCAAAAAGAAAATTACTTTTATTATTTTTATCCCTTTAATGATTAATAAATAACAAAATATTTCCAGACCATGACAGAAATAGGAACATCATGAAGAACATTTACACTTGAATGATTACTACCCAGAAACTAAATTGTTGGTGTATTGTTAAAATATGTCAAAAGATAAAGGTTGATTGAATCAACAAAAGAATCATGCACTTTTATATGGTAATAAATTCTTTTCATGGTTATTCCATCGATTGATTTACCCCCCATTTTATGTTTTCATAAAGTTGCAAACTGCTATTTAATTATACTATAAAGAAAGGTTATGTGACTTTAAAAAATCAACTAAAAAATTATAGAAAAACAAATTATTGAGTAGACGTATTGTACCATATTGTACATCATATCACCTGCAAAAATTCTAGACATTATAACACTAATTTAACTTCTGTTGATTGTACGCTTCTTGTTTTGTATTTGGGGGGAGGCTGGAACAGCTGAGAAGACTATGCAGTGGGTGCAGAATGTACTCTACACAACAGACGTAATGTACCATATGTTTCAGAATCAAAAATCTAGTAGCCATCCTTAAACTTGATTTTTTTCGTGGTGCATGTAACAACAATTAACTAATGTCAGTTAAGAAATTTATACTTTTGAGTTAACAAGATAATAAGCAGAGTACAGGTGAAATAAAAAGTTACTACATTGACATCTTTCCTTTCAACCATCTAACTAATCATTTTTAATTAACAAAATTATGTAAATGTTGTAATACCTTTGGGTGGTTATTCAATAATTGCACAAAATCTTCTGCACTTCTCTTTGATCGAACTGAGACATCTGTATGTGTTAGATAAAATACATGACCAATATCAGAGAAATGAACCTAAAATTGGAAATTAAAATGTTACATCTCCAGAAAGTGAGCATAGGTAATAAGACAAAAATGGAACATATGCTGAGCAGTTTTACTGTGCAGAATTTATTGTTTGGGTCACTGTTTAAAAGTTACTGTTTTTAATTGATTTATAGTCATAACTTGATACCGAAATGAAGTATCACATAAAACCAAAGTGTTATATACTTAATTAAGAGTTTAAAAACAAGGGATAGCATACACCAGTTTCTCTATCTTGTACACACAATGTTTTGCATACTTTCACATAAAATAAACATACTTTCTTACTCAAATTTAATTGTACAACATAAGTTAGAAATTGGTTTGAAGGTACACATACAGTGTTCTCCATAAAATACTGTATACATGTGCCAGAGCCAATGATATTATTTATGTAAACTCCAAACATGGATAGATAAAATGTTGATAAATAATACAAGGTTTAATATGTACTGAAGTTCATTGATGCCCTGAACAAGTATGAGTTTTTGTGGAGAACAATGCACATGCAACAGAAAAGACTCCAATATTAAAATTGGTGAATGATCACCTTGTCTAGGACTCGAAATCCGTGTGTTTCGGATATCGACCTCACAACACGGTCAGCTGTATCGGAGTCTCCATCAATTTCTATCACAAAGTCATCTGTATATTCATGAGATTCTTGAAAACTAATATCACAGGTGGAAAGACAAAGGAGTAGAACTAGGAAAATCTTCATACTTAGGCCTAAAAATAAAAAACAACATAGTAGTTACAATGCAACTATTTGTTAAGGGTAAAATAATAATTTGATGACAAATTTCACCTGAAATTTAGGCACTGTTGCACAATTTCCTACAGAAAGCAATTACAGTGAATACCATATTAAAATGACTGATAAAAGTAAGTATTATAATTTCTTTGACTGGGATTAAATTACCATAAACTAATGAAATAAATCTATAAAAGCAAGCTACATTTTCTATTCAAAGTTTACCTTATTTAAACAATTTCATTTTCAAATTTCCCTTCTCAACTGAAAAAAAACTGCTACTTTCAATCATCTAATGAAAATATGTAACAAGTACTAGAGATATTAGATTACTGGTAGAAACTATAAGATTGTAAATATTTAGTATTGATAAAATCTGTTAAAAAGCTTGGAGATACTCAAGCATCATGCCATTTATCTATATATATAGTAGATAACAAATCATTTAACATGATGTCACATCATCCCCCACAGATTCCTTAACATA
Source organism: Phoronis ovalis (assembly GCA_028565635.1). Lineage (NCBI taxonomy): Eukaryota > Metazoa > Phoronida > Phoronidae > Phoronis > Phoronis ovalis. Next base: position 8,956 of record JAOXYB010030621.1, read on the forward strand.
CCCACCTAATTTCTGTAGGCTTTAAAACTTTTTGTTTGCATTGACCACCATTTACTACTAATTAGATATGCATTTAAAAATACATCACCACAATAAGATAATTTAACTTAAATTCAGAAAGTCTGACTGATCAAGGTATGAAACAGATATAATGTACATAACAGAAAGGAAAAATTCTTAAAACTTGAACTTTTGAAGTACTAAAATTCAAGTTTTTTATGGGAACTTGTACATTTAATTTCATGCTTTATGTTAGTTCATAAAGCTGTTTAATAAAGTTTTATAACATCAAGTTATTCTTTGAAGTTGTACTTATGTAATGCACTTTAGTATGTTAACTATTATGGGCCCCTCACATCAAAAGTTCTGCTTTAATAGATTAAGTGAAAACAGTACTTTTTATAGACCATATTTACTATCCTGAAGTGTTATTTCATTACGCACTGGAATTTTGGGCAATTTTTTCTCTGGTTTTAGAGGGCACACAGTCACACAAGTCTGAGATTACAGTTCATTTTGTTTCACTTTTCATGATAAATAGATAATTCATTACACAAGGTTTTGTATTTTTTTCTTTTTTAGTTCTAAAGTTTAGCTGTCAGAGCCAAAATGTGAAACAAAAATAAAAAAGGGCTGTTGAAGCATAAATATTGAAAAAGTAAAATAGAGGTGTTTAGGGCTTGTTTGCTGAAACATTTAGCACATAATAGAATATTCTAAATCACATTTATTTCCTGCTTTTAGAATTTGACCATGAGATCTAAATCCATTTTTTAGTTTTTTTCTTTAAATCTAAAAAGAAAAATGGACAAGTTGTATTTAACAACACAATAACGCCTGTGACACTAAAATGTCTGGGGGTACTGACATTCAATTTCACTATACACATGTGCCGCCTCTGCACACCTCTACCAACATTCTCAACAAGTAACCCAGTGTCAAAATGTCAAAAATTTAAGTTTAAATTATACACAATAATTTTCCTGACAAATCTGATTCAATAAAAATAAGGAAATACTATTAATTAAACTGACCTACGCCCAGTTAACTTGAACCATATGGTATATTGTAGTCTGGGCTCTGAATGCAAGCAATAGAAATATATTTTCTATTTCAACACAATTTCTAAATAACTTCATTTTACAGATAGTATTTATGAGATGACAGTTTACACAAAAAAGGTATTCATTTGCCTGCAACTTTCTAGAGGTGTTTAACTCATAATTTATGGACACATGTCATTCTGTTCTCTCTTACATGTAGCTTGTACATATAGACTCTAACTGACTTTGATTATTTTAAAAGCCTTATTTTTAAATATTATTTTGTCGATTGTATTGTATTATAAACTTTGTACTGTACTCTTGCTAATGGGCTATTTAGCCTGGGCTTAATAAATATATTGACACATTTCATTTATGAATGTTTATGAATCCCCAATTTGCCAATCAGTTGGACTTGTTTGATGTCTGGTTTGTTGTTCAGCTGTCAGTAGGGTACTGAATCTGGTTAGCGGTGGTAAAAAAATTAAAATACTTCTAGTATCTACACAAACTGACAAATGCCATGGCAATTGCACATATGTACAAAATGTAGGACTATCAGTAATCAGTATCACTTAATAATTTCTGGGCTAATCTGTTAATCCTCGGTTAATCCCCGGTGTTGTCCAGCGCCACGATACATCTGACTTTACAATAAACGGAGCCATTACTACTTCGCTTACCTTTAAACACTTTAAAACCTTGTTTGTACAATCCAAAACCGTATCCACAGGACTGTATCCGAATGGCTCACGACCCAAAAGGCCAAATCCAAGACCAGACAAAAATCGGAGTCTTTCGCACGATAAATTCTTCTATTTCAACAAATCTGTCATGAAATTGACATGATTACTAACTTCTATAAACTAAAATTAATCGATATGTCTATGTTAAAAAGTTTACTTTTGCCAATATTCCGATAAACTCGATGCAATATGTTTACCAAACAGTGGCCGGAACTTCCCGTCGTGCCAAACACAAACTTGACAAACTTTTGCCCCCTCATCCGGGCACCTGTTTGAATGGAATGGTTTTTCGCGCCATCTGGTAGAAGGAAACTACTGCAACAGCCAACTTTATTTCTTTTTTAGCTGTCTTCATCGTTTTGACCCAAAACTCGTATGAAAGACTCTGTGTTACACACATATAGCTGTAGAATATATAACCATAAGTAATAATTTAAGCAATTGGCATAATAAGGCAGATTATTACTTTTACGAATAGTTCCGAATCCGATCCACAATCCTGAGTTTTGCATCCGCATTACCAGCCAAAGATACATATTTTCCTGACATAATGTACTGAATGAATGTTGCCCATATGCCTAGAAGGGCATGAGCAGTCAAAATGCATTATTAACAAGCATTGCAACTAAAAATTCTATCGTGGAAGTGATCATTTTGGATTCCGGTTTGATTTTAGAACTTTTGGGCCCTACCCAGTTTATTACTTTATTTCGCTATTAACATTATATGGTATTTGTTATTTTATAATATAAAAAGATCTCAGCTCAAGCATTTATTTCACAAACCACAGATCAGCAGTAACATTAAAAGTGCCGTAGGTGTAAATTACCGATAATCTCTCCACTAGATGGCGCTATCATACATTTCAAATGTTCAAAATGGATTCCACTTCGGCGGGATGAATGCACCTACAGAAATATGTTCATTTCAACTGTTCAAGGCTGCTGATTGCTTCAAATGTGTGTAACCACGTCTATAAATTGTTTGAAGAATAATTAAAAGAGGTTAGTATTGTAACAATCACCTCATTGTCTGGTGGCGCCAAGTCAAAATTCTACTGTAAAAACGGAAATTTATTAATTCATTGCTAAATTAGGTGAAGAAACCTTCGGCTTTAGTTCTCTGAGGATTCTGAAACCTCTGCCTATCAATCAATATCCTCTTTTACTATGGGTTATCTTTTTAATAATGTTTATGTAACACTTTTTACCATTACATCGGCTGTGCTTTTACTGTAAATAAATTTTGTAATTAATCATGAACATAGCTCCATGGGGTATATCTTTACAATAAGTGATTATTTACCACAGGGTGCCGTATTTGTGTGTGCACATTTCCAGGATTTATTTTACTTTTTTTTGCCAAGTGTCCGATTTCGCTTTCGGTGTACATTTTTAGGATTTTTTTACCAGGGGATGGGTTTTGCAAATTAATTTTTACCATAGGTATATTTTTAAATGCACTTTTTACCATGGGGCATGGGTTTTCTACCTTGGGCCTTTCACCCCAACTAAGTTTTGGCTTGAACCCCCTCCCCCGGATTATTGACATGGGAATCCTTCCTCATCATATGAGTAGTGATCAGCCTGCCAATTAAAGTATCTACTCAGAGAGTTTGACAGGTATAACTTTAAATGAAAAGTTTGACGAACATTCAAAATGTTAATACAAGCCAAAGAGTCAAATTATTATGTCATTTTGTTCAATACAGTTTATTGTTGATGGTTGTAGGTGTAGGTAATGATAGTTGTAAACATTGAGTATCTTGAATACTAAAGCAATTATAACTTGATGCTCTTTGCCAAGAGCTGGTGTTTAAGTGGTAAGTTCACTAATAAATTTATATGCATCACAGGCGTACTGTAGGCAATTTAAAGTCGCAGGGTTTAAGAGATAACTGATCTAAATCGTTTATTAGTTCTCTGTTTGCTGAAATGGTGGATATCTTAGAGTTTGAACTAGAATTATTTACCTTGGTCTTGAATCTCTGGTCTTCAGTCATCGGCCACTAATTAGCCTACTTGATACTATACAATGGAGCCATGGAACACTATAGACTTTTATCAAATTCATGAATGCCATCTTTGCTATACATGTTTTCAACCGATTGCTTGGTATGTAATTGTTCATCTGTAGATTTTTCAAAACTACTATGGGGGATCCTTAACAGACTGTGTTAAATAACTCAATACCTTTATGCTGTTGACTACTATATTTTTTGTCACGTTTACTGTCTTCACCATCTCAACTCTCTGGGGAACAAATATCCAGTCTGCCACTATATAGTTTTGTACAGCAGGCTATGCTTGACATTTGATCTTATGATCTACAGAACATTTATACTTGGTGTCCCTACATACAACTAGCAGAATGAGTTATGTGCAATATAGATTGTTAAACAGGTAAAAAAGTAAAATTTGAGCATGAAAATTAAAGAAACTTGAACCAATTGATTACTATTGTTAGCAACTAAGGTATTTGGTCTCGGGGGGTCACTCTGTTTTATATGAGGTAGGGGTGTGAGGCACAGGGGTCCAAACCCTGACCCTGAAATATTCTCGGAATTGACAAATTACCTACCCTGAAATATCCTGTGCTGCCAGAAAAAAGTTGACAAGCCAAAAAAAAAAGGGCATTTCCAATTCTTTCGTCTCCTTTAAACGCTGTGGACGATCAAAATCTCAAAACAAATCTTAAAAAACCCACCCTGAAATATCCCCTTGACGTCAAAACCCACCCTGAATATCCCCTTGACGTCAAATACCCACCCTGAAATGTCCCAGAAGAAAAATGACCCACCCCAAAAAAAGCGACCCTGAAGCGCGGCACATGTATATATAGACCGATATAGGAAGTTCCGCCCCGGGTGCAGTACCTTGTATTACAAATTTACATTCAACTGGTATAACAAAGCTTGGCTGTATATAAGGATTGAACTAAAAGTGGTAGATCCCATTTTTTGCAAGAAAGAATTTGAGCCTTTTAGTTTTTTGTTTTTTTTATTTCTCGCTGATTTTCTGATGCATTTTTGGGAAAAGCTGTACCAGGTGTTTTATACAAAGTTTATTGTGATTTTTCATATTGAAATTTTGGAAATTATTGTACAAACGGATATTTTTAAGATTAGTAGAATATTCTCACAAGCTAATAGAGTAAAGGACCTGTCAGATCAAAGCAAAATGTTCCAATTTAGGTTTCAAAATGATCATATACATGTCAGGACCACACATGTTTAGTAGAAAGTTGCGAAGGAATCTGAATTTTGTTGGGTCCAATTCCAACTCATGCAAGTAATTTTTTACACATTTTATTTTATACATGTTCAGGGAAAACAACAAAGAATCCTATTATATATTAAATATATCTTTGTTCATATGTCGATTGTCTTATCAAATAGCTTAAAAACGAACATGTTTGGTTTTGAAATGTGGGCTTATCTTCATTGGAATTTCTTAGTAGGTGGGCACCAGAATAAAAAACATATTCTGTGTGTTGGTTCTTAAAAAATTCTTAAGTCTTATTGTCTTCTCTCTACATTTTTCTCTATTCTCAGAAATGAATTAGTGAGTTTAATTTTAGTGTCCTAAAGAACTCCCCTCTTGTAAGGCCGGGGTCCAGGGGCCGGCGGCCCCTGGAAGCCTAGCTATTTTCATCTCCTCTAAGCTTTTTCCTCAGTTTTACATGATTGTATTAAAAAGAAGATATTTTGCTGTCCAGTTCTTGGACTGAACAGCTGGGAAAATCTTTCCAAACTTCGCACTTATAAACAAATCAAGGATAAATTTGAAAATGAACTTTTTGTGAAAATCCCAATGGACAGATCATTGAGATCCTTTCTGGCCCAACTTAGGTGTGGAATTCTTCCTCTTCAGTTAGAAACAGGGAGATATTTAGGACTATACCTGTGGAAGATAGAATTTTGTGACTCGGGATGTGTAGAGGATGAAGTCCATTTTGTTTTATATTGTGATTTGTATAAGTCGGCCAGGAGTGATCTTACTGAGCTCTCTGCAGAAACTTTTGATTTTAC
>JAOXYB010030632.1:0-14773 GCA_028565635.1 Phoronis ovalis
TACATTTGCCTACAGCAGTGATGTCTTTGTATACCAGCAGAACATGTATTAACAAAAAATCATGAAAGGCATATATATTCAGGAGTGCTCCAAGTTTTCAATCTTTGCAAATCATGAAAATTACTCTTAACTTATTGAAACTCGACATAATTGTTGAATTAATTAACTCAAATACAGCTTGATTTACTTTTATCCATTTTTTTAATACTAATACTGTAATAATACTTGTTTTTAAATTCAAAATTGAAAATGTTACTGCCAGAGAAATATGACAATTTAAAATAGCTTGATAGAAAGTATTACATTTTGTCCATGAGACAATAGTTATTGTGACTGCAAAAGACAAAATATTAAAAAAATAGAATACATGCCATAATACACTACACAGCTTTTCTTTGTTATTAGAAAAACATTTTGTACATTATGTTTATTTCCTCCAGATATCAATGAATGTGAAGAGAAATCAGATGGCTGTGACCAGAGCTGCACTAATTCAATGGGAAGTTTCACCTGTAGTTGTGGTTCAGGATATAAACTGAATGCAGATTACAAGACTTGTGATGGTAAGAAAAGAAATGTGAAAAATATTTGAAGATATCACCAAATCATTATGATATTTTGCCATAAAAATTTGTTGCATTGCTGAATAATCTTCGTAGATTGACACACTACAGAACATTAGCAATTGCCAACAGCAATTCATCTGTAATGTATATCAGGGGTACATTATATGAAAAAACAAGGAAGGGATATTACAAGTGCACTTTCCTCCCATTTTCAAAGTCCAATGTTTAAAAAGTCTTATTTAAGCAGTCTTACTGAAACGAATGATCATTGAATTAGTTAATTCGGATACAGCATGCTTTCTTTGTAATATCCCCTAGAAATAATCTGATATTATCATGGTTGTTTTAAATTCAGTACTGAAAAAGATATTAATGGTATAAGACAAAATATTGACATGACATAATGACCCACACATAATTTTTTTTAGTTGTGTGCAGGATCCTAAAAAGCATTTTATATATATGATGTTCATTTCTTGCAGATATTGATGAATGTGAAGAGAACTCGGATGGCTGTGATCAGAGCTGCACTAATTCAATGGGAAGTTTTACCTGTGGTTGTGGTTCAGGATATAGACTGAATTCCGATTACAAGACTTGTGATGGTAAGAAAAGAAATGTGAAAAAGATTTGAAGATATCACCAAATCATTATGATATTTTGCCATAAAGATTTGTTGCATTGCTGAATAATTTTCATAGATTGACACACTACAGCACATTAGCAATCGCCAACAGCAATGTCATCTTTAATGTATACCAGGGGTACATTATATAAAAAAAAACAAGGAAGGGATATTACAAGTGGTTGTTTTTAAATTCAGTACTGAAAAAGAATGTTGCCAGAGAAATATTTGCGTTGTTTAATTTAAAATAATTTGATTGAAAATATAACATTTTCTTCATGATACGAAAGATAAAATATTGACATGTCATAATGACCCACACTTAATTTTTTTATAGATATTGATGAATGTGAAGAGAACTCGGATGGCTGTGATCAGAGCTGTACTAATACAGTAGGAAGTTTCACCTGTGGTTGTGATTCAGGATATAGACTAAATGCCGATTACGAGACATGTGACGGTAAGAGAAGAAATTAATTCTTAAAAGATATTACATGTTTAATGATATCAGCATCAAATCATTATGGTATTTTGCTATATATAATCTGTATACCAGTGGCACATTTTATGAAAAAACAAGAAAGTAAGAAGTAATAATTAATATAAGAGCACTACCCCCCATTTTTAAACAATGCAAGTAAAATTACTCTTATTAAAACTCAAGATCACTGAATTAGTTAAGTCAGATATAGCTTGCTTCCTTTATCGATATCTATAGGTAAAGTTAATATGAAAATACTGTCAATTGACTATGGTTCTTTCTAAATTGAATACTGAAAATTAGATTGCTAGAGATATTATTTAATTTTTTTGACATTTGAAAATATCATGATAAAATGTGTTAACGTTTGTCATTGGTACAAGACTTTTTCCCTATGCTAATAAATTGTTACAAACTTAGATTGAAGTCATACAATAGTGTCCTGCACAATATTTTTTGGTTTTCATGTACAATATACTGTTTTGTCATGTTTTAATAATACACAAAAAAGCATTTTATATATTACATTTTTTATAGATATTGATGAATGTGAAGAGAACTCGGATGGCTGTGATCAGGGCTGTATTAATACAGTGGGAAGTTTCACCTGTGGTTGTGGTTCAGGATATAGACTGAATGCCGATTACAAGGCTTGTGATGGTAAGAGAAGATATTAGATATTTAATGATATCATCATCAAATCATTATGGTATTTTGCCATAAAGATTTGTTACATTGATGAATATTTTCCCCACTCAAGTAGAATTGTTATGATTGACACCAAAGCAAATAGCATTCGCCTACGTCAGTGACATCTCTGTATACTAGTGAGACATTGTATGATAAAACAAGGGAATCATATTACAAGAGCACCACTCCCATTTTCAAAAGAATGCAAGTATAAAATTACTCTTATTGAAACTCAAGGTCATTGAATTAGCTAACTCAGATATAACTTTTTTTTTGTGTGATATCAATATGAAAATGCTGTCAGTTGACTATGATTCTTTCTAAATTCAATATTGAAAATTGTATTGTCACAGACATACTTGTATTATTTAATTTTTATGCTATTTAAAAATTAATTTGATAAAATGTGTTTACATTTTGTCAATTGTATAAGAATTTTTTTTCCTGTATAAATTAATAAATGTCGCAAAATGTATTAACATTTGTCAATGGTACAAGAATTTTTTCCCTAGATATAAATTATATGTCGCAATCCAAATTTTTATGATGGTAATTAAAAGACGAAATGTTACAAAGATTGATATCATGCAATAGTGTCCTGCACAACATTTTTTTAGTTTTTATGTGCAATATACTGTTTTGTCATGTTTTAATAATACACAAAAAAGTATTTTACATGTTATGTTTTTTTCTTATAGATATTGATGAATGTGAAGAGAACTCGGATGGCTGTGATCAGAGCTGTACTAATACAGTGGGAAGTTTCACCTGTGGTTGTGATTCAGGATATAGACTGAATGCCGATTACAAAACTTGTGATGGTAATTAAGACAAGAAATTCTTAAAAGATATTAGAGTTTTGACGATATCATCAAATCATTAGGATATAGTTTGACATAAAGATGTGTTGCACTGGTGAATAATTTTCCCCACTCAAGAAGAATTGTTATGATTGACACCAAGGCAAATTAGCATTCGCTTACTGCAGTAACATTTCTGTATACGAGTGAACCTTATAAGAACAAAAAAAAAAGAAAATGATATTACAAGTGCACTTCCTCATTTTCAAACAGTACAAATGATCACTAATTAGTTAAGTCAGATACAGCTTGCTTTCTTTGGGTGAGATCTATCCGTATAGATATTCTTAATATAAAAATACTGTCAGTTGAATAATGGTTCTTTCTAAATTCAATACTGAAAACTATATTGCCACTATAGATATACTGTACTTATTATTTAATTTTTGACATTTGAAAATAACATGAATATATTCATAGTGTCCTCCACAATGTTATTCAGTTTCCATGTGCAAGATGTATATGTTTTAATAACTACATGCAAAAGAGCATTATATACATTATGTTTTTTCTTATAGATATTGATGAATGTGAGGAGAATTCAGATGGCTGTGATCAGAGCTGTACTAATACAGTGGGAAGTTTCACCTGTGGTTGTGGTTCAGGATACAGACTGAATGCCGATTACAAGACTTGTGACGGTAAGAGAAGAAACTTTTAGAAGGTATAAGATAGTTGATGATACCATCATCAAAACAGTATTTAATGGTAGTTTGCCATAAGATTTATTGCATTAGTAAATAATTTTCACCACTCAAGTATAATTGTTATGATTAACACATAAAAGCAATTAACCGATTCAACTACATCAGTAACGTTTCTGTTTATCAGTTAGACATTATGAAAAAAACAAATTGATATTACAAGTGCTATATAGTGTCTTGTGCAATATTTTTTATAGCTTTCATGACGTACAATATATCTTGTTTTGGCATGTTTTAATAATATACACGGAAAAGTCTTTTATGTATTATGCTTTTTCTTATAGATATTGATGAATGTGAAGAGAAATCAGATGGCTGTGCTCAGAGCTGTACTAATACAGTAGGAAGTTTCACTTGTGGTTGTGGTTCAGGATATAGACTGAATGCCGATTACAAGACTTGTGATGGTAAGAGAAGACATTTTTAAAATATATTAGATACAATGATATCATCATCAAATCATTATGGTATTTTGCCAATAAGATGTGTTACATTGGTGAATAAGTATTCCCCACTAAAGTAGAATTGTTGTGATTGACACCAAAGCAAATTAGCATTCGCCTACAGTAGTGGAATCTTTGTATATCAGTTGGACAATATAAGAAAATTAAGGAAGTGATATGACAGGAGCACTCCCCCATTTTTGAAACAATGCAAATAAACCTACTCTAATTGAAACTTGTGATCAATGAATTTAGTTAACTCAGATATGGCCTGCTTCCTTTGTATGATATCTATAGGTAGTAAAAATACTGCCAGTTGACTATGGCCCTTTCTAGATTCAATGCTGAAAAATATATTGCCAGTGAAATACTTGCATTATTTAATTTTTATGGCATTTAAAAATCACTTGATAAAATATGTTAACACGTCCATGGTTCAAGACATTTTCCTAAAATAATTTAAAACAAATGTTCTGATCCAAAGTATTGTGACAGTAATTAAAGGACAAAATGTTCCAAATATTGAAGTCATGCCAGTAGAGTAATGGTTCTTTCTAAATTCAATACTGAAAACTATTATATTGCTAGAGATTTACTTGTATTATTTAATTTTCATGACGTTTGAAAATAACTTGATAAAATATCTTAAAAATTTTTTCCGTGGCATAAGATTTTTTTTTCCCTACTTTATCCATAAATGTAATCCAGATTGTTGTGATGGTAATTAAAAGACGAAACGCTACGAAGATTGAAGTCATGTCATAGTGTCCTGCACAATATTTTTTAGTTGTCATGTGCAATATGATGTTTTGTCATGTTTCAATAATACACAAAAAAAGCATTTTACATAATATAATTATGTTTTTCTTATAGATATTGATGAATGTGAAGAGAATTCAGATGGCTGTGGTCAGAGCTGTACTAATACAGTGGGAAGTTTCACCTGTGGTTGTGGTTCCGGATATAGACTGAATGTTGATTACAGGGCTTGTGATGGTAAGAAAAGAAATTCTTAAAAGATATTTGACGATGTCATCAAATCATTATAATCATGGTAGTTTTCCGTAAAGATTTGTTGCATTGGTGAATATATAATTTTCCCCACTCATGTAGAATTCTGCACATCTTTCAGTTTTCGTGTGCATTAATATGGTGTTTTGTCATGTTTTAATAATACACAAAAAAGCATTTTATATAATATTATGTTTTTTTCTTATAGATATTGATGAATGTGAAGAGAACTCGGATGGCTGTGATCAGAGCTGTACTAATACAGTGGGAAGTTTCACCTGTGGTTGTGTTTCTGGATATGGACTGAATGCCGATTACAAAACTTGTGATGGTAAGAGAAATTCTTAAAAGATATTGAATATTTGACGATATTATCAAACATTATCATGGTAGCTTAATTGCCATAAAGATTTGTTGCATTGGCGAGTAATTTTCCCCACTCAAGTAGAATTCTGCACAACATTTCTTAGTTGTCATGTGCAATATGATGTTTTGTCATGTTTCAATAATACACAAAAAAAGCATTTTACATAATATAATTATGTTTTTCTTATAGATATTGATGAATGTGAAGAGAATTCAGATGGCTGTGGTCAGAGCTGTACTAATACAGTGGGAAGTTTCACCTGTGGTTGCGGTTCTGGATTTAGACTGAATGTTGATTACAGGGCTTGTGATGGTAAGAGAAGAAATTCTTAAAAGATGTTAGATGATATTTGACGATATCATCAAATCACTATGTTAGTTTGCCATAAAGATTTGTTGCATTCAGGTGAATAATTTCTCCACTCAAGTAGAATTGTTATGATTGACACCTACATCCAGCCGTAATAACTGAAAATACTACATGCTGTTAACTGCTTTGACATCTTTTAATAAAAATATGTTGTTACTTTTTGCAGATATTGATGAATGCAAAGAGGACTCGGATGGCTGTGATCAGAGCTGTACTAATACCGTAGGAAGTTTTACCTGTGGCTGTGATTCAGGATATAGACTGAATGCCGATTACAAGACTTGTGATGGTAAGTGAAGAACCAGCAGAAAGACTTACTGATTTTTTTTATGTCATATTTAAAAGCATTTGATCCATGTACATTCTCTTAAAACATTGTTGTTGTTTCTGAACACCATTCGATATTATCAAGATCAAGAACGCAATATATTACGAGCAACACACTTATTTTGTTTGAATGAATGAAACTTTTGTGATGATTTTTAATTAGAATTATGAATTTGTCAGCAATACAGTTCAATTTAATATTATTATTTTTTGTCAGTTTTAATCCATATCATTGTAACATTTAGAAAGGAAATACGCTATTTAGATTGAGATCATGTCTGTACAATGATGCTGTACTGTTGACACTGTTGCCTTAGCATTATTTTTATATGATTATGCTTATTGCTTTCAGATATCAATGAATGCACAGAGAATCCAGATCATTGTCCAGTACATTCGACATGTTATAATGTTGAAGGCAGTGCTGAATGCCGTTGCAACCAAGGTTTTGAGGGAAAGCATGGACTAGTACCATGCAGAGGTTAGCCTTTAATATGACAATTTTCTAAAACAGCTATTCAGAAAGCACAAATCACATGAAATAAATCTAAAATTCTAGTTTTTGCTTTTTGATGAACTAAATTAGCATATATAGTCTTATGACGTTCAGATTAGTAACATTTTCATCACAACAATCACAGATTGGAACAATATAGAATCAACCAAGTCTGAAGCTACCATAATTATTCAGTTGACAATTCACTTAACTGTCTTGTTCATGCAATCAATTTTGAAATGGTCACAATTTCTCTTACTGCTTCACGAAATTAAAAACTGCTTCTTTTCAAGTTTACTATAAGATTGAAATTGGAAATGTTTATTAACCATTGAAGAATTTTAGGAGACTGATACATGATATTGTTATGTTTGTTAAAATTTAAGAAAGTTTAACTAATCATAAAAATATGTATATGGATGTTACTTTAAATGTTTATCTGTACTTTTACCGTTGATCAAAATTGTGCAGTACTATCAGTAAAAATGATAGTTTTACACAAGATTGAATTTTTTATGTATAATAAACAATGAAAAAAAACAACATTTCTGTATAACTTTAACCATTTTGAGAAATGCTAAAAACGATTTATTTAAATGATATTTTGTAAATTTTAGATATAAATGAATGTGATGAACCATCGACGTGTTTTGACCTTGGTCTTTCCAACCCAGATCGTCGCAAATGTGTGAATACTGTGGGTTCTTTCACGTGTACCTGCAATAAGTACTGGACTGGAAGTAACTGTGAAATAGGTATAATAAATAAAAATTATAATGCTCAGGATATAAAGTACACAATATATATAATTACAAACATATCAAAAACTAAATGTTCGTCCTCATATATTGCAAGCCGTAAGCCAAAAGAGTGAAACATAGAATTGCATTTTATAGTCGGAAATATAATCCACAGGGGAAGTAATAATGCGGAGTGGATCGATAAAGATGATCCGTCTTGTAGATAATAATTTAAATTAGTAAATGAAAGTTAAATAAATCAGTAAGAGTGTTGTCCTTGTTTTATTTAACTTTTCTTTACTAATTTATTTTATGTCAAAATTTATAGATTATTGTTAATAAATATTAAAATTTGTTCCTGTTTTATCAATAAAATATGGAACTCTATTTATTGTTAAGATTAGTAAATTATGCATCCATGTTATACTTGACATCTTAAGATTGTGTGTGACATTTTATTATAATACAGGGTGACACAAAAAATTGCTTTATTTTTTCAATTTCTTATTCTATACTTTAGCCAAGTTGCTACTTTGAGATTCCAAAAGAAATATGTTTGTTTAGCACAATACTTAAAATATGCTTCTTCTTTTTGTCAGATGTTGATGAATGTACAAATGATGTCACATCAGAACAAGCTTGTGGATTTAACACCATATGCACAAACAAAATAGGACAAGCTCCTGACTGTGCTTGTAAAACCGGATACAAACCATCAACAGATATTAACCGCAGAGGCTGCATAGGTACTGCATATACTGTACTTCTTTAGTTTTCTAAACTTTTGGGTGTCCCAAAAGGAAGTTAATGTCATGTAAAATACACTATCTTGTCCCTAATTATTAAGAATTTATGACAATGTCACGTTTTTGTAACTATAACTGCTCTTACATAATTTGTTATTTCATTAGTTCAGTCTTACCTAATAGAATACGTGTACAGAATATATTTCAATTTTTTTCTGAACACTGGTATTTATTATTTCAGACATTAACGAGTGTGAAAATCCTTCAGTAAGTAGCTGTCCGGCATATTCTAAATGCCATAATAAACCTGGTACTTTTACGTGCCGTTGTAACTCGGGCTTCACTGGACCCATTGGAGGACCATGTGTCGGTTAGTATTGTAGTTGCCAGCTTTTATTATTTTATTGTTATAGCTTTGACAAGCATATTATTAAATAGTAACTCTTTAGTAAGCTTTCCTGCATTAATATGACACTTAGTTAGATTGAGGATTTGTTTCTGCAGTGTTTCATTAATATTTCCCATTTTTAGACATAGATGAATGCCAAATTGGTGGCTGTGGGACTGCTGATACATCTACTTGTAAGAACACAATCGGTTCATACATATGTGGTTGTAAAGACGGATATACAAAAGATCCAACTAACCCATTTGAAAGTTGTATGGGTATGTATACAAACCCAGAGGGTTGAGAACACTACAGTGAATATATATACATAGGCATGCATCGTAGGACAATTAAAATCCATCCAGATTGTTTAAATGCATTAAATAACAACCAAATCCAATCTTTTGCAAATATACATGTATACTGATCCAAAATAAAAACAAAATAATATTTAAGTAGCAATCATTGGAAGCAATCCTTATTTTTGCATGTTCAGTAAATGGGCAGGAATCGACTTTTTTGCTGCAGGCAGTGGGTAGCAAACCATAACTTTAAATTTTGATTGGTAGCAATCCAGAAATAGCAAATAATAAGTTCATAATCCAAATACAAAATTTAATGACTAATAGTTTGCAAACTGATTATACTTAAAGCATAGAACATTTAAGGAATTATAGAAATTTAAGGATGATTAAAGTGCATGACATAAAATATACATTTTTTCAAGAAGAATTATCTATAGAACTGCAGGATTTGTTCTAAAATTATCTTTTGTTCATCACAAGTCACTTCTTACTAAGTTTAGAAAACGTAAGGAATTTTGTTTGATTCATTAGTTGTACAATGAGCTTATGTCATGCAGAAAACTGAACTAGAAAAAATGGAATTGATTCTTAAGTGAGGTCAAACAATCCTTTTAGTAGCTGTAAATCTGATGAGAGTTCCCAACATTGAAGTGAAATTAATATTATTATAATCAATGTTACAGATATTAATGAATGTGCGGATGCAACATCTGAAGGTAACCTTCAGTGTGAAAAGAGGGGTTCAAATTTTGAATGCCAGAACACCCAGGGAGCATACTTCTGTAAATGTAAAGCCGGATATGAAAAAAAAGGAGATCTTTGTGAAGGTAAATACCATCTTAGCATTTCCTAAGCTGATTTTATCTTCATCTGCAATATAAAGTATTTAATACAAAAACCTGCAAATAATATCAGAATAAAATGTGCATTTGATGACATTTATATCTCTTTTAGTGAGTCAATAAATACAATGTAAATTCAGTTCAAAACTTGTGATAAGATTAAATTAAAGTAAAATCCAGTTTTGGATTAAAACATGTGTATATAATAGTAGTATAATTGACAGAGCTCAATTCCTTAAAGGTCTAAAACAGTTTTAGAGTTATGCCACAGACTCGATCGAGCCCACAGTTTAGATACTTCTGTGTTTATAAAAAATATTGATTCTATTCAGTAAGTCTGTGAAAATAAGGGCTGTATATTGTTTGTTCCGTACTTGTATCATTTTACTTCGGTGGCAGCTAGATCATTTCTTCTTTGCAAAATTATACTAAGACAATCTTTTTTAATTGATGAAAAATGGGGCGAAAGTATTATTTACTATTAACAGTGTTTTGAAGGAAATTTTATTTTCAAAGTTACTTATTTTTTATTGTATAACACAGGAATGTCCTTTCACAATAACAGAGCACGTGGTGAAAAGAGATAAATTTTATTATTTTAAGAAACATTTTCAAACATTAGTTTGCTGATTTTTACTCACCATTTGAAATTAACAATTTGGTAATTATAAAAATGGAAATTTTTTTTTAGTTATTATTTATTTATTATTGTAATATCTCATAATGGTAAGATTATGTGTTGTATAGAATAAACACACTAGTATGTAACAGTATAAAAAGAAAAATGGACGACTTCCAACTCTCGATTTTAATAATCTTTGACTGATTTAATGTCCGTGATCCAATCTACTTGAATAGACTATTTCCACAGCGGGAGTGGTGAACCTAAGTGATTCCATATTTTTAAGATTAAAGCCTTCCTGGCACTCACGAGAACTATTCACAGAACACAGGATGAATTGATTATTTGGATTTGTCACCTAGTGCATGTGAATATTCTATAGTATGAAATGTTTTTAATCAATCATTTTGTTATTTTCTTTTTAGATATTGATGAATGTCAAAAGTACCCTTGTGGACCAAACCAGCATTGTACAAACACTCCTGGTAGTTTTAAATGCACATAGTTTACTGAAAGTGCTTACTGGTAATAACATAAAAAATAGCATAGATGATTTCCAGGATCAACGGATTATGTTTAATAAAAAATAAGAGTATCTCTTTGAACTCAGCATTTCAAGGTTTTTAAAAGCAATATTAATTATTTAAAATTAAATTAAAACATGCAAGAAATGAATAATTCATATTCACATATGATAGTTCTCGCAAAATGTGTTAGTTGCTACTGACTTTATTTTCTTATTTGATAATCTTGTTTCCATTCTTACATATACATTTTATATAAAAAGCAGACTTATCTTAAAAGTTTACACACTGTATTGGTATTTAATACTTGTATTTTCGTACTGGTATTTAATACTTGTATTTTTGATGCAATTTTATGGTAACATTCGTTATATGTTTGCAGCTAACAGTGAATTACGTTACAAATCACATAATTTATAAAAAGTTCATGAATTTCTGAATCCAAGCAATTCAAATTTTGTGAGTGTTATATCAATGCTGCAAATGACCATGGTAAAATATCAGTAAAATATTAATTGCTTCTTTACAGAAAATGTGAAAAAAACATTCATTTGTGGAATGTATATACCAACCGACGGTATAAGAACTTGTCAATTAGGTTTGGCAATGTTATGATCTTCTCATTTCAAAGTACAAAACAAGTATTTATTGTACACCTTGCAGGTAGTCATTTACATGTATTTGGTGTAGCTGGTATTCTATTCTCAGACAATAGAGAGCTACAAGTAGTGAGCGAAGTGTGTGCGTCTGTCACGCATGTTAAGTAGCTCATTTCAGAAACATCTGTATAAATAAATATGGACTGCTCTCGGATATTTTTACTTTTCACTTTAACAGTCTTGGAAGATGCACACACTTTACTAGTATTAGAATACTCTCAAGTTGCCTAATAACAGATTGTGTGAGAAACAGAACTATCAAATGTTGCATAGTGAACCATACTGAAGAAAATTTGAATATTTACTATTTGTAAAATACACTCTGAATTAAAACTTGTTGGCAACACGTTTTAAATATATTACACTATATTTTTAGTAAAAGGTATATATTATAAGATATTACATATAAATTTATAACTGTACAACTTTACACATGTTTTGACATATTCTCAAAACTGGAAAAAAATAATCTCCAAGAAGTTACGAATCAAGCAAGCTCATCCCGTAAAAAAATCAAACATTAAAACGTGTAATAAACTCATAAACACTAATACTTAAAATAAAGTTGAATGTTCAACAGCAAATGACACAGAAGTGGAAAATTAATTACATGTATAATATTTAAGTACCTAAATGATTTCATTTCATGAAACAACCTAAAATAATGTTTTGTCTAAAGTAATGATTCCAATGAGTTTACATTACACGCTGCCATTTTCCACAATTAGAAAAATCTGTTGGCCCAGTTGCATTAAATCATGTGGCGACATAAAAGTTGCAACTAAAATTCATTGATTATCAAATCAGCGCTTCCCTTTGAAAAAAATTATGACAACAATGTCCTCCCACTAATTGTATATGAAAAATTGCAATAACTGTGTTCTTAAGAGAAAATGTTGGTGCTGTTCAAGCAAGAAAAATGTTACAAAGACTTGCAGTTTATGTTTTCAAAATTTTATCAAATTAGAACAGTTTAAAGTATCCCTCGTTAATTTTTTAAGCATATATTTGCATAACTACTATTTCATTTAAATAAAATCAGTCCGTGATAACTATGAATCTGAAAAAGGAAGGAGAAATTCCTGCAGTTCATTACATTGAATCTATATCAGCTTACTGAAAAAAAAACATAAAGAAGATACAATTGAGCTTGATTTTGCAATAGTACATTTTATTCATTGTTGCTTGACATTTATAAATCTTCTTCTTTAGATAAATCTTCAGCAGCTCGAGATTTTGCCCTTTGCGTTTGACCTCCTTCTAGAACAAGTTCTTTCTTTAGTTCGACTTCTTTACGGGCTTGCATTCCTTTAAAACCTGCCTGAATTTTAGTTGCAGCTTCATTAACTTTTGGGTCATTTAAGTCGATGTCTATTTCTTCTTCTTTTTTATCAACGGGTTGAGCATTGCTGTCATTAGGGGGTGTTTGGTCTGCCTCCTGTTCCGCTTTTTTGGCTTTCACCTACAATAATGAAAACATAAGTTTTAAACCGAAAAAATTTAGTTAAGTTCAATGTATAAGACAGGCAAGAAAGTTCTTATACCGAAATTAAATTGTGAGAATTACTTTTGCTATATGGAAAATACAAAAATTAACAAATTAGCTAATAAAATAAAAGAATTAGGGTTAAAACTGCAGCAGATTATAATGCATAACAAAGTTCTATTGGTAATGTACAATATTATTATATAATTTAAGCTCTTAGATTAGAGAAAATTAAATATAATATCATTCTGTTTGAAAATATGCAAAATTTTTAGAATGTCAATTTACAAGATTTGTAAAAAAATATGTTGTAAAAGCATAAGTATACAGGGCATATTTGTGCCACTGCTAGCTGCTTGACTTTTAAATTTGCTACACATTCCATTGTGTGACACATCATACTCCACTTTTATTTGAGAAACAAAATTTTGTAAGCACTTGATAAATATTTTCAACTTTAACAATAAACGCACTCACTTTTTTTGACATGTACACTGAAGACAACATTAACAAGACAAAAAGCTTTAATACCAGCAAACTATATTTGGTGTCAAATCTAGACTCTCATCTGTTTTATATATCTATAGTATTCTTTTTTTTCATGACAAAGGCTTTGTTGTCTTATTAATTTTTAAGGGTATATGATGACAAGAAGTATCCATTTTAACTAATTCAAAAGCACACAATAAAAAAGAAAATCCTTGCATACAATAAGTACATTCAGTTCGACACTTTAAAATGAAACTCAGTGAATATGGTACTGTAAATGTATTTATACTAAGAGGCAAAGCCTTCAAAATGTAAGGTGAACAAAAAACAAACACAATACTCCGAACTAGACTTTTCCTCTGGATTTTACAAGCCTTTCTTAATTATGTGAACACACGCTATTAGGAGAAAACCACTTTAAATTAAAGGAGACATCAAGTTTTCATGCATGAAAATAAGATCAAGCAGTGCATGCAAATAGTGCATGTAATAAGTACTCAAATTTTCCAGTTTATATCTTTTCACTTGTATCAAGATGATCCACCCTTATTAAATATTGGAGTTGGGAAAATCTTTTGTATGTTTTAAGTTACATATTTTGCACTTAACGATCAGAGGCTTCTAGCTTTAATCCTAGCTTTTCGCATAATTAGGGCCCTGAAACCACCTCACACCTGACTGTGTAACAGCGGGAGTATGCAACTTTAATTATATAAAAGAGGGTCTCTAACTTGAAACTAGAGATTTGTATTGATTTCTCCTTATTAAGTAGCATTCACGTAAATAAAGACTAGCTTGCAACTTTAACAAAATAATTTTAAAATCTAAAGTAAATCCTTAACCCACCTATGGAGACTGAGACTGCTGCCGGTTTTTCTAACATAAAAATATGATAAATATAACTCAGAGGAAGGTTATAATTATAAGCGCAATACATTCAGTCAATCAAATAAAACAATAGTACTTTAAAATACTTAATATTCTTTTAAATTCTTTAAAATAGTACACTTGATTGAATGATATTCATAAATAC
>JAOXYB010030643.1:0-14772 GCA_028565635.1 Phoronis ovalis
GTAATTCTTATTTGATTTTATATTGTATACATGTACTCAGATTATTTTATAGAGATTTCCCCCAACGAATGTCAAATAAATAGTAAGACATGGGTATCCGATGAATAATAAAATAAGTATATTAATTTATAATAATCATTTTTATTATTAATATTAATATATATTGTTTTCAGTTAATGAAATTTGACAAGTTTCAATTTACACTGAACCCTTGGAATATTTAGCTCTCGAAATATTTGCTTTGAGTTTGAAATTCACGAATTGTTGACAGCCGTTTATACAAGCCTATTAGTCATGTACAAATACCACAAGGTATTGTTATTAGCACTAAAATTACCCGTATCGACCATCTTTAAAATATCACAATGTTATATCATATGTCTACTTACAGATTTATTTTATCAAAAATTATCCAGAGTATTAAAATATTCAGTTATCTTTACAAAAAAATAAATTTGAAATACCAGTATATTCTATATTTTTTTTACTATAGGCACATGCATTTACCCATAACTGAAGAACAAAGTGCATGTAAATTCTGAGCTTCGATAACTTTTATCCGATAACTTCATTAATTTTGAATCTTATAATACTGATCAGATAAAAAAATTAATAAATACTTGACACGTATTCATACACGGAATACTTAGTAGCGGGGATTGGCAATAACATCCATGGAATGAGAGGTGACATTCTGATAAGAAAAGGAAAATCTGTTGATTAAAACTGAGAAACTGGACAAAAAATAAGGGCAAACAGTTTAATTTCTAATTCTGTGATCTCAAGTTTGACAGCTATCAATGCATTCAGCATCAAAACAGGTGTAACTTAGCTTCACATTGCTTTAAGCTGCCAATTTACTTTTTTGGGGTGGTGCGATGATCATGAACTGGAGAATCAACAGGGTAATATATAATATTATGTATTAAAAACGTAAGATACAGTTCCCGCCCCAAGCTAAAGAATTTGTATGCAATTTCACGTGAGATGTTATGAAATGCAAAACGTAATAAAAAGGAAATGGGATTTTTTTTCACTTTTCTTTCTCCGATGACGCCTTCATCCTTGCTCTAGCAAGCTAGTTGTCCAAGGAAACAACTAATGACGTAAAAGATGTGTGAGGTGGCATAGATTCTTGAGAGTTCTGACGACGGGAGAGCAATATATATTGGGTTGTGAAAAAAAATTATAACATAGTTTAGTTTTTTAGCGAAAATCTGCAAAATACATTTACTAGTGAACACTGACTTCATTTGTAATCGAAAAAATTTTAAAAATGAAACTAAAATCTTTATATGCTATAGACCTTTTGCCCTTTTGTTTATCACACGCGTGATTATTTTAGATATCTTGAGACAAAATGGAAGACAGGGAAGAACCCGTTGTGGAAACGTCATCACCGCCTTATAGAGAAGTGCTAATTAGTGATGAAATTCCTGTTAGCACCGGGGACTTCGCTAGCCGAACAACAAATTCAAGAAAGCAGGGACAAGAAACAACAATGTACAGCAATGTGCCTCAAAACCTAATTAAAGGTAAAAGGAATGTATAATAAAACTGTTCGTAATTTCTATTTTTTTGAGTTGAATGAGATAACAATTGTATACGCTAATTAGTCAAAATGGCTACTTTGTCCTCTTGCAAATTTTACTGGGGCATACATTTTTTTTGTTAGAACCTCAGTAACATGCTAATGGATTATTATCAAGTATTGATTGGCCATGCAGAAAAATCTTCATTTCTATGCTAGGGAATTGGTGTGTATTTAATAAGTAGTATATTTAAGCATCCAAACTGTTTTGCAGTACCTCTCGCGGAACGTTTAATCGATGTGTATCGGAGGTGGGGGGGGGGGGGTCACTGTTAATATACAGGTATATATGTATGTACCCTTCAGGGTAGTTTTTTTGCCCTCTAGGATATTTCTGGGAGGCTGTTTTGTGTTGGAGGGATATTTCAGGATGGGGTTTTTGATTGTTTCAAAGAAAATTACAATTTGTGAGTGGCATTTTACAGCCGAATTTTTCATCCTAGGATATTTCAGGGTGGGTATTTTAGAAATTTGGGGGATATTTCAGGGTCAGGGTTTAGACCCCTGGGTCGCACACCCCTACCAAAATGTAAGTGCAGTGTTCCCCCGGACGTCAAAGTTATTGAACTGTGGGTCCCCCAGCCCACTGCCCCGGTGAGCAGTCAATATGAAAGTGGCTTTTAAAAAAGCCCCTTAAGGAAATGAAATTTTGCAAAAAATACATCCATAAGGAAGTGAATTTTTTGAAAACATACACCCTTAAGGAAGTGACTTTTGGGAAAAATACTCGTAACGAAGTGTCACACCTCCAAAAACCACCCCTTTTCGTGATTTTAGCCAAAAAACAGACCCTAAGCGCGTAACGCGCTTTACGCTCCGGCGAAATTTTGTCGGAACATGCGTACCCACTTTCATATTGACTGCCCTTTTTTCGAGTCTTGAGAACCTCAATTTCCAGTCGAATAAGGAAAAAGTGAAAAGCCAAACATTTCCCTTTTCCTTATTCGAATTTAAAGTCAAAAATGAAAGGGAAACATTACTTTCTCTTTTTCTTATTCGATTTTGAACTGAATAAGGAAAAATAATTTGTTTATTCGATATTTTTATGCGAATGAGGAAAAAGGAACTAATTCGTTTTTCCATATTCGATTTTCATACGAATAAGGAAAAAGGAAACACTTCCTTTTTCTAATTCGATTTTGATGCAAGTAACAAGGAAAAAGGAAACATGAATTTCCCTTTTCCTGATTCAATTTTGATGCAAATAGAGAAAAGGAGCCACTTCTGTTTTTCCTTAATCAGTTCGATTTTAATCCAAAAATGGAACCATTTCGTTTTTCCTTTTTCGATTTTGATGCGAATTGGGTTTCTCAAAACTAAAAGTAGTTTTTTTTCTTTCTTGAAGCCCTCAGTCGAATATGGAAAACGGAAACAGCTCCTTTTCCCTTTTTGAAAAAGGAAAAACGAAAAAGGAACTAACTTAATTGACATTAAGGGCCGGGTGCGCACTATACACGTTGGCTCCTGGCCCTGTCGCTGGCGTTCAGCACAGGGAAATCTTTTGATATCAAAAAAGAATTAATATAAATGCTATTAATGTGATATTTTTTTCGGGCTGCTCTTGAGCATAGACAATCTAGTTAGGGCCTGAAAAGATCACATTTACTGTTATATTCAATGAAGTTATTAGAATAAATAGTATTACTTTGATGCATTTAATGTGTAATCAAATTAATGCTCTATTCTACCTCTATATTCACGATTTTAGGTCCTTCCTACAAAAAACCACGAAAAATGTCTCAAAGTCGCGACCTTCTTGAAGATGAGATGACACACGAACAACTAGGTCGACTTCATCAGCTGTTTGAAGAAGCAGACGAAGATGGTGGAGGGGGCCTTGATATGGAAGAATTCAAGTAGGTAGATCGAAAGTTCCACAAAGACGATGATTATTAATATCTCATTGTGTAGCTGTAGCAAGTCGAAAAGTCATACTAATAATTAATGTACCTATATGGCGTGCTGCATGAGTGGAAACGTTTCCAGTTTGTATTCTACCTCACAGACAGCTGACCCATAACAGAATTCTTTCTCAAACAAAAGCGCCCGTTACCTAGGCCTAAAAAAGCCTTTAGTTCAATTGAATGCACTGCCGAGCATATTTAGACGTTGATCTCACAAAGCATTTTTTACAAACAGTTCTATCACAAATTTAAAATAATGGTAAAATTTATATTCGTTTTCACTGTGGCTATACTAAAATATATACAGGCACACATTTTTTCCCGCAATATGCAATCAGATATGTGGTTTATAAACGTTAGTCTTTATTGCATTGTGTACATGTAATACAGCTTTGCGGTTATTCTTTCTTGTCATGAATAAAATGTAAATAATATCTCAACATTCAACCGCATACTAAAATTACATTCAGTGGTCCCTTTACAAATTTGGCAGAACAGTCATCACTTTTGTCGCGTTCACTTCAGTAGTAACAACATTTTCAGTCTGAATAAATCATCCGTTAGTGTTTTGTGCCTTCTCAACTAACGGCTTGGCTTATCCATAGTCATTTGTCGTAAATCCTTCAATTTAACAAGAGCGAAATAAATACGCCATTAAACTTTTACCCAATCGAGATAAGCTTTCTTCCCTGTGTGCATAACTGACCTATATTTTACTAGCCACACGCTTAGTCTACTGTTATACCTATTATTGTAAGTTGAAATTTGATTGGTGTCAAATCTTTCGAGGGCACGTTATATATAAATAAAGGGTTTATCGTTCTTCTGTTTTTCGGTATAATAAACGAAAATTGACTATGGTTAAGCCCAGATGTTAGTTGAGAAGGCACGGACCAGATGGATTTATTTAGACTGCAGCATTTGCGCTGTGTTGCATCAATTCCCATTGAACGACAGGAGGAACACATTACTATAAATGTCTCATTATTTTGTATTTAGAACGGCTATGAAGAAAATCATGAAAGGAGTTAGTGATACGGATTTGGAGATGATTTTCATGAAGGTAGATGCTAACTGTGACGGATCAGTAGATTGGGATGAGTACTTATCCTACATGTTACTGGAATTTAAAGAAAGGGTAGAAATGGCTACTACGGCAGGTAAAGTGTGCCTAATTTTGCTTTTAAGAGAATGCAACAAATCGTATTTTATTATTGTTTCGCACAGGATAATTTGTACTATTAAGGGGCAATTAAAAAAGGAGAACTCCCCTGATATATAGGCCTACCTAACCACCGTAGACTGTTCGACAAGTGTTCGAGTCTCCGGAAATCTGTACGAGTTCCTGGCAACGGAAACGACGGTTTGAGTAGCAAGAATTTCGGTGCGAAACCCGGAAAAAGGGTTTGAATTGTAGGAAACAGGTGCGTGAGTGCAGATTGGTGGTACGAGTCTACACTGGTTAGGTAGGCTTCATATATAGTAAAATAAAACACTGGATTTATATTCTGATGCCAATTCGGATAATGCAGTATATATAGCAACAAAATGTTATCTTATTGCTGCAGAGGAACCATGAATGGCCACTTTTTAAATTCAAAAAGCATTGCTATACTAGTTATAAATTAACGCTTAAAAGTGTTACTTACATTGATATCACAGTTATTGTAATCGAGTAGAATTAGCTCGATTTTTTTATTTCTACAGCTTATATATATTAACCGTACAGCTTATTAATTTGCTACGTTGCTTTGCTTAGTAAACTGTTGTATAAAACATAATGATGTGAATAACGCTATCTTCATTATAGGAACGTACCAAGCACTTTTTACTGGAACTAGTTTTCGTGATATAAATAGCAATCATCGTGACGTAATTTCAAAAGTTACATTTTGTCCAACCTTTCATGATGTTGATCAAGGTAAATGGCAACGACCAAGTTTGGATTACGGAATTGGAAGATATGTATCTTTAGATAAAACTGGAATCCTAAATTTTTGGAATGTTGACATGCAGAAAAGTGGAGTTTCTCATTACGTGGAAAATCGGAAAAAAACAGTTTCGTTGTGGTTAACAGATCTTGTGTTCTTACCAAATCTAAATATGATCGCTATTTCTTCTACTGAAAGAGATGTAAGGTTATACGACATTAGTGGTTCGATTTTCGAAAAGAAGTTTGAAATTACAAGCATGCCTAATGTCCCACTATGTATGGATTATTATTTTGATCTTGAAAGTCCAAATAAGGCTATGCTGCTGATTGGTGACGATGGGGGTGGCGTTTATGTTGTAGATTTCTTAAACTGCATAGATTCGGGTCTTTTTGGGTTATTTAACGACAACATACAAGGTGCAAGAAATATTCCTTTTAAAGATTTACTCAAAGGGAAATATAAAACTGTAAACGTAAGACAATTCCGAAAAACGCACGATAATTGGGTAGAACACATTAAATATGTGGAAGATTTGCGTGCTTTTCTCTCGTGCTCCAAGAGTGGTGAGTATTCTTTATTCGTGTGTGATTTAGAGTACGATTCAACAAAGGCCTATTTTAAAGTTAATAAAGGAATACAATGTTTTGACTACTGTTCCAAAAACAATCTTATAGTCACTGGTTGCACAGATCACATGGTTCGTTTATGGAATCCGTATGTCTATCGTAAACCGGTAAGCTCTTTAATCGGTCATATGGAAGCTGTAACCAACATTACCGTGTGCAGCGGAAGAGACATTTTTATAAGCACTTCAAAAGATCGCAATATAAGAATTTTTGATATTCAAGATCATGCTTGCTTGCAAAATTTTCAAGTTCGAAACTTTGGTACAATTAGTTCAATCTTTTTTAATCCGAAAACAGAAGCATTGCTGATTGCGTCTAACGAGTTGGCCATTATGGAGCACAAAGAAGAAGAGAATCGCCAACTGAAGCTTATGTCGCATGACTATCCATTATGTGCTGCTCTGTATAACTCTTTATTTAACGTGGTGGTAAGTGCTTGTCAAGAAAGCGTTATTCGAGTCTGGAATTTAAACACGGGAGTTAGAACTATGCAATATAAAATGGCCCATAGCATTGTGTCAGATGGACGTCAAATACCCGTGGAAATAACCACCATGTCTTTTGACCCTTCGCTACGCAGACTATTAACAGGTGCGCGTGATGGATCGGTGAAAATTTGGAATTTTAACAATGGTGATTGCCTGCGCGTAGTAGATGAAGGAGCTTCATGGGAAATCACATGCGCCATATTCAGGCGTGAGCGAATACTTATAGCTGGTTGGAATCGCTACGTTATTGTACATAGCGATTCTAAGGACGAAGACGAAAAAGATGCCCGAATATGGGACAAGAAACATGTCGAAGACATTTTATCAATTGCAATTTATGATCCTCGAGAAACACCAAAAGATTTATGTACAGTAGCAACGAGTTCTTACGATGGCAACATTCTGTTATGGGATTTTGAAACAGGTCGAATGTATGCAAAACTGAATCTGAATGAAAGTGATCATATTCAATCATTTGCCAATCTTGCTCAGAGTAAAGACGAAAGCAAATCCGTGCAAAAAAATAATAAAAGAAATAGTCACAGTCTCCGCAAGGTGAACGATGCAGAAGTTTCTAGAAAATTAAGCTTGCAATCGAGTGTTAGTACTAATAATGAGGACGAAAGCTTACATAGTGAAACCAAAGAGCAGCTTGGAGAGCAAAAATACAACGCCGATGGAAAATGCAAGAGCGGGCTTATTACACAAAACATTCGCAGGCAAAAACATATACATTTCCATCAAGAACTTCCATTTAACAAGATAATGTCGCTTCAACCAATTGAGGCGCCAAACGAATCTGCCCGACTGAGCGAGAAAAACTGTAAAGAAAGAAGTACGGGGTTAAATAGTCGTAAACATAAGAAGTCAGTTGAAAAGTTGTTGTTCTTGCATTCACGGAAGATGGATAAGCAAACGGCACATTTACTCGGTTCAGGTGCCCAAGGATGGATTCAAGCTTGGTGTATTCATCCTAGGGAAGGAGGTTTATTAGGTCAATTTAATGCTTCACATGTAAAAGGAGAAGCGGTCGTCTCCATGGCAACGGATGATAATAACGAATATTTACTTACAGCTGATACTCTTGGTTACGTGAAAGTTTGGGATATTTCAGAATATTGCATTGCTAATACACATTTACTTGATACCGTCCGCCTCACCGATAACCAATTAAAATTTCCTTATCTGTCCCTCAAAGAACATAAAGCATTAATTTTTGGAAAGAAACAAGAATCCTTGGGAGATCTGCCCAATCATTCAACTCCACCTGAAAGCAGTAACCCAGATGTGACATATAAGTTTCCGCCTCTTTTGAATAGTTTTCGAGCACACGGTTCTCCAATAACTCATCTAGAATATATTGGTGATAAAGAACTGATTGTAACTGCCAGTACAGACGGTTCTATAAGACTATGGAGTTTATGTGGAAGACATATAGGAATATTTGGACAGAAATACCCATGGCAGCTAAGTTATCCAATAAATCAAACTAAATTGCCACCAAAAGTACCAGAAGATCTTCAAAGAATCGCTTCCGCCACAACACTTCAGGTAAGCATTTAATTATTAGTGTAGCATTCATTATATGATAAGCGAGAACGATATGTGATACTTACGTACGTTGTCAATGATTTTTGGTGAACTGCGACTACAACCGTGACCGTTAGTTTTATATTGTGACCGTGATCTTAGCCACGACATGACTATATGATGATGATGATGATGATGACCACAATATAGATAACAATAACACTGGTAATGTATTGAACTACGTGACGAAGTAATAGTGCAAAATATATAATGAGTCAAGCTGTCTTTTAACTTTATTTAGGTGTTGAATCCCGGTGGAAGCATGAAGTGGCGCAAAGTTCGCTCAGTCGTGGGAGCTTCAAAGACAATGGCAGAAATGAAACGAAAAAGTGCAGATGGACGTACAAATGTTACTGATTTTAAAAGTTTAGAGAATGGACTAAATATCAATCAAAACACCAAAACCACGAAACCAATAATGAAACTGTTAAAAGCTAAGGAAAGCTTAGAACCGGAGCTACAGTCCACTACATCCAAGTGGAAAAGCATTGCGAGAAATCCCGGCTGTGAACATCAGACTGAAGAAGGTACCCCAGTAATTCAAATTTATATAAACGTAAACAAGTTGTAATAGCCTAAGTTTAGACACTTGATGTATTTTTTTTTGTTTTTTGTTAAAATGTGTTATTTTTAATTTTCTTAAAACCATGCAGTAGTAGTTAAATACTACCAATTTGAATTGAGTTTATATATAGGTTTAGATTCCTATATAAATTTCTAATCCTATATGCAACAAGGTCTATTAATTTTAAACAAATTTATGACTTTTGCGAGCTTGTAGTTTTAAAACAATTTATTTAGTAAATTTATAAGATATGTGTAGTCTGTGTTAGAGACTTAAGTTGTGACCGTTACCATCAAAACACATCACTTCCAGGGGGCGTTACAAGCGTTTGCATGATGATTACAAATCTGATAATAGAAGGTGTTTGCACTAAATGTATTCAAAAATGTTTGTTTTTTAAGTTTAAACTATCTTTTTTATTTTGTTGAAGCTGAAGATGAAGATGAAAATAGCAATGATTATTCGTTAGAGATTCCAGTTATGAGGCAGGAAGTTAGCCGGCAAAGTAAACTTCTAGGAAAACAATTCAAATCTGGTGGACACCACAAGCCATTTCAACATATGGAAATAAAACAGATTCCTGATACGCCAAATGTAAGCCTTATGCGATGCCAGTTTTACCTTTCTTTAGCCTTTGTTAAATACGATGATTGTCATGTATTCGGAATCATGTATTTACTAAAAATTAGCAATAGGTGGCGACAAAAACATTTAGCGAACGTTATCGTATTGGATATATAGCTTAGCAAAAGAAGAGAGGAATCCCGGAGAGGAATATCCCAAGCTTAGTCTACGCTCTCTGCATTTCAGTCACAACATAATTAAAAAATGAAGCAGCATTTAACAAAGTTTCGCTATTCAGATGTTCAATTTCACATATACTTAAAATTATTTCCAGTTCATCCTTCTATTTTAGATTCAAGTATATCCATGCCTGGAATTTTGCAAACTGGACCCAATTAGAAGGGAACCAACAATCTTAACAGAGATTCGCATCAGATACCAACTCCCTAGTTTAGATGTTGAGAAGAAAATGGAAAAGTTGGAAAAACGTTCAATATATGCGGAGAAACTGTCACGTTTGGGAAGAACTATTACAAATCTGACCGGACAGTCTTCTACTTCATCAAAAGTTGGTCGTAAAGGGTCAGCTGCTGGTAATACTCCACATACATGTATGTCACGTGCACCGTTGTCAAAACGAAATATATTGCCACCCATCAAAAGAGACTAGCTGTAGTATACACTGGATGTAAACGCTGTCCCTGATCTAATATCGAAAAATTCATTTCTTTGTATTACTGAATAGCGTCATATAATTAATTAATTGTCATACTGTCAGAAATAAGAATATTAGGCAACATATTACCCTGATAATAAGCCCCGGGCTTATATTCTTATATATATATGCTTATTTTATCACTGTTCTGTAATTAAAACAAGTTTAGTTCGACCGTATCAGTAAGCCCAGGGTTCACTATTAGGGCAATGCGGTATAAACAACCTTGGACATGGTTTTATGATTTTTATTCATTTAAGAGAAGATGTAATGTAGCTGTTATACATTTTATATTGTAAAATAAGATATAAATATTATTAGAAAACAATAAATAATTGTAAGAAAATATCTCTATTGTGCAGTGATATTTGACGCGCATGCACATTTGAAACGTTCTTTCATCATGTCCCCTAAACATTATTGAGCACATTATAGGTCACGTGAGGTCAGATAGCAATGTGGCGTTGTTGTATTTAGCTAGATGATAAAATTGTAACTGTAGACACATGGATAGTTTAGCAGATAGTTAAGATGGATGTGGTATGGTGGAAAATAATATACGCAGCACTAAACACATTTATGATATTTCAAATAAGTGAAGGTAAGTTCACAAGATCGAGATCGTTGTGTCCTTTGTGCAGGTGTGGATTTACAGGTGCCTCACATATTTTAATCAACATATATACGTATATATAATATATATATATATTTTTTCAAATATCATTTAGCAAATCTCAGGATAGGTTGCATGCTTAATATAAACATTAATGGAATAGAAATTTATTCCGTATTTGCTTTCCAAATTTAATAATTTTCTTTAAAAAAGTCCATAATATATGACATAGACCGCGTAGAACTACAAAATAACGATCAAGTTATCAAGAAAATACCGTTTATCACATCGAAGGAATTAAATTTATATTACAATTCCTTGAGTACAATCCATCTATAAAACAGCACATGTTCATGTGGTACAAGATATACCTTACGCGTATTTAAAAAACATTACCAGACATTCTAGAACACTTATGGGTGCCTGTTGCCACACACTCCAATCATTTTAAACTTATAAGTCAAGAAATAAAAAGAACAGCATAATCATATTTTTGTATGCCTTACAGTGATTTGTTTTAGTATGCGATTGTGCTTTTAAACAAGAGAGTGTATTGTTATTTTTAAGGCATAAAACATTTTAAATTTATAGGGATACCTTCTAATTCGTTCGATCACAAGAAACGAAAGTATTATATATATAATATCATATATATTATATATATAATAAAATAATATGCATGCTTCCAGCAATTTTGGTTCTGCTCTCTAAATTCATACAATTAGTGACATTAGTATCAAATTGCTGATGGATAAAGTTAAAAGCCAAAAAGGCAAATTATAAAAAGTTCATATTACAGTAAAAAAGGGTCAGAAAATATATTATGTACATACAGATACAGATACAGTAGTTTTTAAATATTTTTGTGAATATAGGTTATCACATTATATATGTTATAACACACACGCACCGCGAAATATATTTCTTATTGTGATTGTCGCAACATATCGTGTTTTTTACCGCATGTGTACGGTACGATTTATTGTATATGTGAGGTTGTATATTACTTTACGCAATACAGAAATGTGAACCATATAAGTCATGTTAATTTGTCATGATCATTGCAAGATTTAAAAATAAATATGTTAATCTATTAAACAACACTTCAGAATTTGCTCTGCCGCGCTCATCATCACAAATCGTGCGTCGCAATATCCTTTTTTGTGGGGCACTTTTACGCGGTTATTTAAACTTGTTATCTGTAGTAGTTATTTTGATAAAATGGGTAGAATAAAATTTGATATAATAATAACAATAATGTGATAAGATTTCATGTAGAGTCGGCAAGTGTGAACAAGTGCTGAAATAAAAGGCAATATATATTTAGATTACAAAAATGTCATCATAATATACAACAAGGTATACAAATATTGTAGCAAGTTCGCCAGATGCTGGTCTCTGTGGAATGTAAACAAAAGCAGACGTTTTATTTTTAAAGTAAAAATCTGGAAATCTGATTTGGCGTAAATTATGAACAGCCTTTGTTTATAAAACTGCCTAATATTGGATGTATGCGATTAATGAACATATGAGCATCTAAAAAGAATACAAGAAAAGTCAAAAGGTATTTCGTGCAGCTATTTGAAGGGGAACATGCACTTTCGTGGAGGAATACAAACACAAACATTTCCCACCACTCTGAATAAAGTTAGAATCATATATATTGAGTTGATTCAATGCTTGACAGAGAATCTTCATCACGATCGTTAGCGCATTCATCTTTTCTATTTTTAGGGAATTGCAGAGATATAGATAGATACATGTAGATAGGCAAAGTAAACAAACAACTCGTTAATCATCACTGCGAAAGGAATACACCTTGTATTTTACCCGTTTTGTTTTAAAAACGACTAAATTAAGTTAATATGAAATTAAACATGCCATTAAGATATTATCATTTAAATATACCTTGTACAACTGATTGAACAATTCGAGGTATAAGTACAAAAAGATCAAATTTTCAAATTTTTGTCAAGTCGTACACGCCTTTCCTGTGTATGTTTATAATAGGTACACTGCAGTGTTTAGTTCGGAACTGCATTTTCCGGGATTGCACGCTGCATATAAATAACATGGCAATATTAGTAATTGGTAGACCTGTCTAGAAGTCCGTGATCGATTATCCATTGTAGCTAGCCAGCTTGTGTATATTATCCAGATGAGATGGACTGCTGAATCTTGAGATATGATGTACCCATGAACTTGGGAGTTTCTCTTGGTTCTGCCTTGATAGTCACTGATATTGAAACGGATATTTTGCACGAATATGCGCATTAAATAAATGATAGCCGAAAATATATAAATACTGAAACATCGTACTTAAATCATCGGTAAGTCGTAACTGATGATAATTCAAGCAATGTATTTAAATAGATTCTAACAACTTTTTTTCCCTTATGTTTCTACCTAGATGCACAATTCTAATTATATTTCTCAAACACTGTGATTGAATTTATATCAGACAAATGTTGTGAAAGTATTGTAGGAGTACTAACAGCGAGTACAGTATATATCATGGCGTCTATAGTTTGCACAATGTTTATACGCACTTATCAAACTTGCAGGTGTGCTTTATCTCAAAGGTTTCTTGGGTTATACAAACTATAAGCTTTTGGTCCATCTTATCTTTGAAAGCTAGATTTGTGAAATGTTCTCCTTAGTATTGTATACAATAGTAATCTTTGCATGCAATTATTTTTATTCAATATACGAACAGACACAACGTAACGTAACGTAGTAATGCTTCTACGTTACGTTTGACCTAGAAGTGTATCGGAAAGACTTCTACTGTTACGGTGTCTGTTCGGGTATTGAAAACATGAAAGCATGCAATTCACGGCAATGGCTTTGACTGCTTGTTCAGTATAGTTAGTCAAAACCAGTACGTTTGTCCTTTAATTTATAATAAAATGTTTCATAAAAATAGTTTTCTTGATTTAAATACTAACGCAAGCAAATTTGATTGTCATTGTATATGTGATACAACTCTGACTGTTTGTTGGGATAATTTTGCGATTCAAATATATAGTTGTTTTTTTTTTACGCTAAACAAGTATTGATCCCTAAGAGAATTATCTCAGATGGTTTCTATTATGATTACGAATTGTTACATTTTTGTAAAATCAATATGCAATAATAGTATGTTTTGCAGAATTGGAGAATCTGTATCGTCAGTTTCCTAGGTAACACAAATATAATTGTAACAAATTCTATCGCGATACAATGGTGAACTACTTGTAATTATGTTGCAGCAGCATGCTTAAGTTACAACACTTTTTCTTGTGACATTCGTTTTCACGAAACATTTCGTATTTCTACGAAGGTTTAGTAAAAATCTTTTGAAAAACATGTTTAAAAATAAAAAAATGAATAAAAGAAAACTATATTTGGCAACATTGACAATTTTACTTAAATTGCTATGCCAGCTTTACTTCAAAGAAGAGGGACATTTATTACAAAAATACCTGATTGTTGTGTCAATAAAGAAAAGAAAAACAGAAGTTAACAGTTTTCACAAACGGACATACTTTGCTTGGCATGATTTAAACATATTCTCCAAAATAAAATGATACAGACAAATTTCCATTGGATCCCCCTAAAAGTGATCCAGTGTTATTCCAGTGTTATTCTCCATACGCTCTTCAAAGTTTCGGGTATCTAAAAATTAAATCCCACGATTTTTTTGGAGCCACTCTTTTACAAATGTTTAAGGTCACGACTTATGAATATATGACAAAATTAAAGTGGACAGTCTGGTTTAAATTTTCTTTCATGAAACAAAATGTTCAACTCATCACAACACGACCTTTAAATTATCTTCGACATCTCAATTTAGTTATCGCCATAGAAACAATAGTTCCTAGGCTTATTTGGTTTTAGAGCATATATACTGTTAGCCTGTCTGCAGAGTTCTACAAGCTAAAGGAGGATTAACTTCGTGAGCATTTGATATATTGCTAGTTGACAATTTTACTCTCATTTCACGTAACAGTATTGTCAATAAATTAATCATTTGTTTTATCAGGGGACTGTTATACATATACCGTATAACAAAACTGCATATACTTGTACATGTACGTACATGTATTTAAAAGAGTTTCTCCTGCATATATATATATATATATGTAACATTATACAGCCAAAGCTGACTAGATGATATTAAACTATGAAAAAAAAAACACC
>JAOXYB010030654.1:0-14767 GCA_028565635.1 Phoronis ovalis
ATTTTGAATAAGAGTACCCCACAATGATAAACCAGATTATAATGCATGATGTATTATATTCTTTTCTAATGTAAAAAGACAATAATGTTAAAAAAATATAATCCTACACACTTGATGGTCATTAGACATGACAAATGTCTTGTTATATTTAACAAAATAATAAATTTGACACATTTCTGGTTCCTACACATAGTTTTCTTTTAACTTTTTTATTATTAAATAATGTACCCCTATATGTTTATTAAATTTTTTTTCAGAATACAGTAGGTTTTATTTTTTGTGAGTTTCTAAATGCATGACTGCATGAGTAACCTGCAGTTTGCATTGTAAATCATGCATGGAAATAAACACAATAGACTAAATACGAAATGTATAATATGCATAATAACTGTCTGTTGGTGGAGTACTTGTAATGCACGTTAGGATATCATAACAATCACTTTTAGTTTTATATATTGTTCAAATACTAACAAATAACTTGTACACACAAGTAAAAATTGAATCATTTTTATTTGTTTGTGTAGTACTAAAATGTGTGTAAAGGAATAAATTGCACTCTAACTGAGAATTTATCAACCCATACCATTAGTGCATTAATAGGCTCCTTAACAAAGTCATGTATAGTTTGTGTTTGCATTGTGTGAATGATTTAAAAAGAGTGTTTCACAAGGCATTGTAAATTGTCCAAATCAGAAACTATATAATTCTTAATGTGCAGTAGTGAGAGAATCTGTCAGCAAGCAGGCTACATAACTCTTGTGTGATGAGACAAGATTTCCTATTTTTTCCACAAGGCACTAATGGATTAAAACATAAATGTCTCTTATTTATCATATTTAGCCTTTCCTTCAACTTTAAATAGGTATGACCCGTAACAACTGCTGGCTAAGGCAACATTTGACCCCATTGAGCAGAGATATGGTTAAAACTTTATAAAACTCGTATGTAATTAGTTAAATTTTATGTGTTTAGATTATACTTGAATAAAATATGAAATTATTTTTTAAGAAATTGAATACACTGTGAAAGTACTGACTGGAGACATATTTGGTGCTGGCACTGATGCTAATGTCTTTATTAATATCACCGGTGAGAATGGGGATACTGGAGAAAGAGCACTGGATAAATCCAATAATATCAATAAATTTGAAAGAGCTAAGGTATATATTTCTGTATTCCTCTCTGTTTTAAGTCAATAATGCCTTTATGTTTACAATTAGTACAGAAGACCATCATATGAGTAAGAGACCTTGAGCTTTTCGAGCCTTGTTGTGTTCACTATATACCACACTGCCAGTCAAATAAAGATATATAATTGTTTGATGTGTGATATTTTGTTTTTTTAGGAGGATATGTTCACCATTAAAGCCATAGAATTAGGTAAACTAAAGAAAGTTAAGATCCGTCATGACAACAAAGGTGGAGGTGGTGCATGGTTCTTAGATAGTATTGAAATCACAGATCCTAAAGCAAAGAACAGGTAAGTGCTAAAATGCAAAGCATACTACTTATTTTATAATGAAAATTCTACTTTATGAAATACTAATTTATGAACTATGTATTGTTTTCTGTAAATTCATAATGATCAACTGAATTTGTTTTGCCATCAAAATAAAATAGTTTTCAAGTTGAAATCTTTGCTATTCAGTTATGGATTATAGTTTCACTTGGTAGATACAACTGCAGACTTGTTTGGCAACTTTTGTTTTATCTCAATGTTGTATACTTGGTATCTCTTTGTACCTTTTAAAATATAATGTGCTCAGAACCTAAGTTTAGCTGAATTCTAATATCTTTGAATGTGCTTGCTTTTTTCATTTTTAGTTACTATTTCCCCTGTCAACGATGGTTAGCTGTTGATGAAGATGATGGTCAAATAGCTCGAGATTTAGTTCCCGTTGACAAATCATTGAAAAGAAAACTTTCTCGCAAAGACTCTATGTCCATACGAAAAGAAATTGCACTGGAAACAAAGGCAGCCATGACAACATACCATGTTTATGTAACAACAAGTGATGTGTGGGGTGCCGGATCGGATGCTAATGTCTATGTTGTATTGTATGGAGAACAGGATGACACAGGTTGGTGTTTTTTGTAGTATTGTGCTCTGTTGCTGTTTCTTAGTTATTTTGGTGCTTTAAACAAACTGCTGAGAGTAACCCAAGACATTAAAAATTATCTTCTAACTAGATATTTGCTTGTGAAACATCACACAAGATATACTGGCTCTGTGTCACATATTGAACTGATCTGTTGATCAAGGCATTTCATCACCCCTATGTGACAGTGAAGGGACATAATGATGATGCCCATGTCTAGCTATCGAGTTTTTACAGTAACTGGTAATAAGTTATGAGATGAGTCACAAAAGGCAGTCCAAATGACACAAATAATCTCAGAGTTCCAATTTTATTATTTTGCATTTTTGCAGGCCAAATGTTCCTAAAATCTTCTTTAACAAACAAAGACAAATTTGAACGAGGCAAAGTTGATGAGTTTGTTTTGGAAGCTGTTGAGATCGGTGATCTTAAGAAAATAAAGTAAGTAATATGATGATTATATTTATAAACATCAGTTTCTTGTTAATATACTTTGTTTTATACAAACAGTTAAAAAGAAACATTTTTTGCCAAGTTGCAGATAATAAAATAATGAGTAAAGATAGAATTGAATAAAAATATCAGAATGCAACTATGTATTTTTAACATTCACCAAAAGATGTAAAATCACATTTTTTTTTGGTTAGAATTGGGCATGATAATGCTGGTGGTGGTGGAGCTTGGCATCTAGAAAAGGTAGACATTGATGCACCATCTTTAGGCAAGAAATGGAAATTTCCTTGTGGTCGTTGGTTGGCAAAAGATGAAGATGATGGTCTACTTGAAAGAGAATTGTATCCTCAAGAGTTAGCAACGGAAGAGTATATACCTTGTAAGCTCAAAATTTTTCTGTCTTGTTAAACATCCGGGAACTGTTTGTTTTTTCTTACATATTTCTTATATAAATAATTTTAAAATATGCATTTTGTAAAAGTTTTATTTTCAGTTGGTATTGGGAATAATTCTGATTATAAACCAATTATGCAAAAATATCAAAGAGCTAATATACTTTCATTAGTTTAAAATCTTCCATCTCCATAAGATCCCATAAATACAAGTTTTCCCCCCTCCCTCCTTCCATTTATATTCATCACACTTAGAAGGACCATCAGTTTCTTGTCTCCACCAGAGGTCACCAGTATTGACTCGGCCCATGGAGCCTATGTTGATGATGATGTCAAAAACATTGTTCAAAGAAAAAATCCATCATCATTTCTAAGTTTGATGTTATCTCTACTGGTGTTCCATATGATTTACATCATATATGGTGTTTTGCTTGATGACTGAATCGTTAATTTATCATTCTCATCCAGGTATACCATATGAGGTTACAACCTACACTAGTGATGTATCTGGTGCGTCAACCGATGCTGATGTTTACATTGTGATCTACGGTAAAGATGTTTGTACAGAAAAAAAATCTTTATGCACAACAAAGAAAGAGAGGAAAAAATGTTTTGAACGAAAACAAGAAGACAAGTTTGTTGTTGAGGTATGATCATTTGATCTTATTTACAATAATAACATTTCCCTCAAAATGTCTGCTTTACAATTCATGTGATTGAACAGTTTTATTTATTACTAATATAAAAGTTAATTTATTGACTTTTTCATTTTGACTTTTGTATAAACACTCAAGAATATGATATCAGGAAAAAAATATAAATGCATTTGACTAAAAGGTCATACCATAAATTTCATTACTTCAGCTTGAAGATGTTGGATACAGTATAGAAAAGATACGTATTGGCCATGATGGTTCTGGTTGGGGAGCAGGTTGGCATTTGGACAAAGTAGAAGTAAGAAGACTAAAAGAAAATAACAAGGTATTGTAAAAATATACTTTTATTACTTTTAATGGACAAAGGCTTGTTGTTAGAAACATCGTTACGATTCCATAAATACTTACAATTTCAGTATATTCTTATGATTCCGTAATTCGTAAAGTGACATTTTTTCTGACAATATATTTGGCTTCCATAAATCATAATTTACAAAAATTGTTACTTATAATGTTTCCAACAACGGACCCTCAGTTGGCACCTATACATTTTACAAACGAGTCAGTAATTAACAAAAAAATGTTTATTACCAGTCGGTAATTAAAAGTAAAGCACTGTGATAATATTCAGTCACATACTCTCACTTATTTCCTTTTTGTAGGGTTCTCAGACATTTGTGTTCCCATGCAAGAGGTGGTTAGCTCGAGGTGAAGATGATGGTGCCATTGAAAGAGAATTAGTTCCTTCTAAAATTGAAGAGGAAGTTGTAAAGAAAGATGGAACAGTCAAAAAGAAAGAAATTGAAACAAAGAATACTCTATCAAGTAAGGTTGCCAATATTTTGGCAGTTTTCATGTATTTTTGTATTAATCACTAGTTTTATTTTCAACATTCAAGTCCACAACAAGCTTACACAGAAAACAGGACATTTTTATTGAGTTGTTTCTTTTTGTTGTTCTTTAATTCAACCAGCATCATATTCAACTTCTTTTTTTTACAGATAAGAAATATACTGTCAATGTTATCACTGGTGATGTGAGAGGGGCTGGTACAGATGCTAACGTCTTTCTTACAATATTTGGTGATCAAGGTGACACAGGAGAAAGAAAACTGGTAACGTCGGAAACTCATCGAGACAAATTTGAAAGAAATCAGGTAAGAATGTTATTGAAAACTTTAAAATGTCACCACTCAGAAAATAGAAAGTGTCCGAAACTTCCTACATCAAGTGAATTTTGAATTTTTGCCACAACGCGATGCTAGTTAAAAATGATAAAACAATACACGCTAGTGACGGTATGTACTGATATGTGTATATTGCTAAGTAAGATAAATTATATTTTATAATCAGCTGTGTCCAGAATTCCCCCAACTCACCATACACCAATTTACATATTGTCTAAGCTGATAAACTTTATAGTAAGTTTTTCCTTATATTTACTATTACAGACTGACATTTTCCAACTTGAAGCAGTGGATCTTGGGAAAATTTTTAAAGTGAAAATTCGGCATGACAACTCCATGCTGTCACCTGCCTGGTATTTGGACAAAATAGAAGTCATTGACAAAGATGATAAAGAAACATATATATTTCACTGTGAAAGATGGCTTGGCAAAAATAAAGATGATGGGAAGATTGATAGAACTCTGTATGTCAAGGTAACTACTAGTATTTTTTTTTTAAATAAAACTATTGTATAGGGAATGAGAATGTGCAACTGAGAGATATATATCCTAGGAGTGATCACCTTCAGAATGTGAATGACATGTCATTTAAAATTTTGTACAATAGTTTTGCATATAGATAGTATTCCATGGTCACAACTAACTTCAGGTCCACTGTAATGTGGTTAGTAGTATATAATGATCATGCCCTAACAATTCTAGACATAAATTCATTTACATAAAATCATTTTTGTTAAACATATTTTAGTTTGCTTATTTGACTTATTTATCATAATTATGTTGAGTTTGAATATTCAAATGTTTCATTTGCATTAGGATATAATGATATTTTATGTGACAAAACAATTTTCTTTGTAGGGATATGATGGTGATATGTCTAGCTCTGCAACATTTAGATCTAGCAGAATTGGTGGTTCAATTGCTAGCTTGGAGTCTGTCAGAGATCCATTCTCCAAAAGTCCCCGTGCCAGTAGAAGAAATCTACTGGAAGATGTGCCTGAAGGTCCAAGTAAGTGTGGACATTCATTTCTAACAGCGAAAAAGGGAATTTCAAGTGTTTTAGAAACTTTACTTACAACTTTTCCTTAATATCCAGGTTTACATACATTATTCATGTCAAAGTCATTTTTGCAATGATGAGTCATAGAAAAAAGCGTTAAACAACTATAATAGTTTCTTTTATAATTCTTACCTATATACTCATCTGTTTTTTTTTTCTCTAACAGCCATGCCTTACACCGTCAAGGTCACAACTGGTGATGGTGAAGATAATGGTACGGATGCTAATGCTTGGATAAAAATATATGGGCCAAAGAAAAAACAAACTCGACAGATTTACTTAGAGTTAGCCCAAAAAGCACAGTTTGCTCCAGGATCAATTGAGACATTTTCTATTGAGGCTGTAGACGTGGGTGAAATAAAGAGAATTGAGGTAAAATATGCTTCGAAACATTTTGTAATAACTTATCATTATTTTCTAGTACTAATTGTAATAACTTATCATTATTTTTTAGTACTAATTAACCATGTTTCAAAAAATAATGTAATAGATTTAGGATACTATTCTGCTATAGTCTTTAAAATTCATCAGGAAAAGTCGAACTATTAGGAAGGTTGCATGTTCTAATACATTTTCTAAGTTACTATATGTATTTTGTTTTCACTCTTAACTTTTAAGTATAAGCATATTTTTTTCTTTTCATGCAGATTGGTCATGATGGCGTCATTCCTGGCAGTGGTTGGTTTGTAAAAGAAGTTGAAGTAGATATACCAACAAAAGGAAAACATTATGGCTTTACATGTAAACAGTGGCTAGCTAAAGATAAAGGAGATGGAAAAACTCACAGAATATTAAGTTCACAAGATGGAGAAAGTATTATGACAACATACAAAGCTTGTAAGTAGTAGTTTCAGTATTTACTTATAGTCAATTTATGAGCATCAATTTTGTTTTACAATGATTTTTTTTATTAATAACTACAAGATAAAAGAAAAAAATCTGAAACTCATCCTGCTAATGTTTTGACATATTTTAATAATTATATCATTGTTCATTACCTCACAGTAATGTGAAAAACGAAAAGTACACTGAACTTAGTAATATGAGGTTACTATTATAAGATTCAAAAGCTACACACGTGATATTCTAGTAGTCACAGTGGCAGTAATTTCAGAATTTTTGTCTTTCATCATATCACAAAGGAAAACTCTTAGTAGAAAATCATGTATGATAAACAGGTAATAAAATTAATATAATGCATTATTTAGTTTACTGTCTTTCTGTATTTTTATACCTGTTATATTCTTAAAATCATATTTACTTCTATGTAAAAGAGTGTCTGTCTTTTTGTATTTTGTAGTAATACCTTATGAAGTCACCATTTATACTGGTGATGTGCAAGATGCTGGATGTGATGCTGAAATATTTATGCAAGTCTTTGGTAGCAATGGATCAACACAAGAAATGACAGTTGAAAAAGCTAGTGAAAGATTTGAAAGGGCTAAAATAGATCTTATCAAGGTAAAAACTTGTTTTATATGTTAATTTGCTGTAATGCAAGAAATTTAGTACAGTTGATCAACTAATTATTCAAATTATTGATCACATTACTCCAATACTGATACGACAGTTTTCTAAACATGGTATACAATCAATTAGAAAAGAAATCAGTTTTAATATTTGGCAGAGGCTGCTGTTCTTTTGC
The DNA here is from genome assembly GCA_028565635.1 of Phoronis ovalis. Classification (NCBI taxonomy): domain Eukaryota; kingdom Metazoa; phylum Phoronida; family Phoronidae; genus Phoronis; species Phoronis ovalis. Next base: position 7,492 of record JAOXYB010030654.1, read on the forward strand.
ATATAGTATTAAAAATTGCACATTCTCTTGCTTTCTGCCAGATGGAATTAGATGATATTGCCCCATTGAAAAAGTTGCGTATAGGTCATAATGGAAAGGGCACGCGGCCAGATTGGTTTCTTGAAAAGGTGGAGCTTAGAAATATGGAAACGGGTGACCTTACAGTATTCAAGTGTAATAAATGGCTCAGTAAATCAAAAGAGGACCAGAAGCTTGTCAGAGATTTGCCAGCAACTGTAAAAGGCAAAGAGCAGGTGAAAAGTAAGTAAAGTTATGCTGTAAACCCCATCAGTTGTGATCAATCATGTTATGTGACTGCTTCATGTTGTATGTAAAGAAAAACTGTAAATTAATATTTAATAAATAAGGGTGTCTGGTTGCCAAAACCTTAAGGTAGTTTACATTTACTTTAATAGTACTGTAATTGTAAAACTCAAACTTTCTAGAAATTTTAAGAAGCTCACATTAAATAGTTAATATCATTTTATTTAATATCTTTATAGAGACAACATACAAAATAACAGTGAAAACAAGTGATGTCCGTGGAGCTGGAACTGATGCAAATGTTTACGTTAAACTATTCGGAGAAAATGGCGATTCTGGTGACCTGCACCTTGAAAAATCAGAAACATTCAAAGATCCTTTTGAAAATAAGCAAGAAGATGTGTTTACATTCGCTGATATACTAACATTGGGCGAATTATCAAAATGTCGTGTCTGGCATGATAATAAGGGTACAACATTTTCATAGTTATAGTAATAGTATGGAAAAGCTTTGTAAGCCTGTTTGTTGTGGATAACTAAACTCTACAACTCGCTATGAATCCATTTTTCTTTCCAGTTATTGTTGTTTTTTTTTGTCTCACAATCTTTCTCATATTTTGTCTGGATCATTCACTATCCACATGTTCTCCACTTCTCAAAATTCCACTTCTCAAAATGAGTTTTTGGTTCTTGGCACTTCAGTGCGTGATGCAGAAAATGGTAGAGAAAAGTGATCATGGAGAACACAGAGTCCACCACTACTTCTGTTTAAAACATTTTTTCTTTTCTTTATAATACTAGGTCTTGGAGCAGCATGGCATCTTGCCCATATTGAAGTTGAAGATCAGCAGAAAAAAAAGAAATTCATGTTTCCATGTAATAGATGGTTGTCTAAATCAGAAGATGACAAACAAATTGTGAGAGAATTGACATGTGTCAAGGGACCACAAGAATCACCCGGCAAAGATAAAACCAGTAAGTGTCATGGTGGATAAGATTTTAGTACACATCCTTTCTGTTACAAATTACTATCAGCAGTACTTTACTTTCTGGACTTCTGTATCATCAAAACTGCACAATATCTTACCACTAATGAATATTTATTTTCTTTACAGCCTATGAAATAACTGTGACAACAAGTGATAAAAAAGATGCAGGGATGATTCATAATGCATGGATTAAACTTGAAGGAGAAAAGAAGAAATATAAAGAATTTATGATGGAAAACAGTGCTAAGAATAAAGTGCTCAGAAGGTAACATTTGACATTTTGTGACAAAATTCAGCTGCTTATTTGTCTCACTAATAGTTACTCCTGACATATTATGCATAGGCACTGTCTTGACATACATATCAATAAAACTTTTGTTCCAGGGGACAGACAGATACATTTAAAATGGTACATAGACACTTGGGAAAACTTGAGAGCTGCATTGTTGGTGCCTGTGAAAGAGAGGATAGACAACTTGATGCCAGTGCTGCTGGAAGGGAAGCTATGTGGCACTGCCATGAGATTATTGTAACAGATTCCTCAACAGGGAATAAGTAAGTAAAAGTTCAGCTTCATAAATTTGTGTTTGTACCATATCTCTAAAGCTTAGCTGGAAAAACTGGTGACATCAGAGGCTCCAATCTACCATTTTCTTCAGCTTCTCCACAAATTTTTTAATTAGATTTATTTAATAATTTGTCTTAAAACCACTTAAAGTTTGTGTGCAGAAAGCTGGGTTTTTTTTAAAGTACCACATTATACAATAACCCTTCACTGGTTTAAATTAAAGCATACTAGATAATTTTACTTTAACCAGATTCTGTTTTATTTCAGATATGTTTTCCCTTGTAAATCCTGGATACCAATTACGGCAGATGTTTCCGAGAAACAAGCTAAGGTGCTAGACCTAAAAACAATGGAGGAAAGTCAAGTCAATGTAGTGAGAAGTAAGTACTGTCTGTGATAGTGCTCCTGCCAAACTACTATTGCAGAGCATGCCATTATTCATTTCATGTAGATTAGGCTGATTTGGTACATTTCCCCGTAGTCTTACAAACATGGTAATATTTTTATATTTAGAAAGTTTGGGAGACTATTGTGTAATCACTGTAATCAGTCAACTTGGCGGATAAAGCACTGGTTCGTTGACCCCGCAGTTGCTCAGATTTTGAAAAACGACCATGCTTCACTTCTTGGGATTTTTCCGCAAGCTTTCTTCTGAGTCACCCAACACACCACGTTTTCTTCATTGTAAGGGGCTACCCTGTAATGGAGATAATTATAGAAATAGACCACATTTCATTGACCGAGTTCACTTGGAAGAAAGCTGTTTATAATCATAGGTTGACATCTACTGCCACAATCTAATAAATATGTCCATTATTTTATCAATAATGTTTTCTTTCCAGGTCTGGCTCCAGTAAAATATGAAATTGTTGTTGTCACTGGTGATGTAAAATCAGCTGGCACTAATGCAAATGTCTTTATAACAATTTTTGGTAACAATGGTGACACTGGAAAGCGACCACTGACTCAACGATTCCGAGACTTGTTTGAGCGTAACCAGACAGATAAATTCCAGATTGAGGCACTTGATTTAGGTAATTAGGTTTCCAATAATTATTCTGTCAATTTCTAAATGACCAGTGAAAATTATTTACCTGTTAAGTATAAACAATATTTTCCGTACTAGCTTTCTCTTGATGCACCCTGCCATGTTGTAGTACACAATACATTATTTTTTTTATTAACTTATTTTCTGGCTACAAATTAATTTTTTTGAATATTTTGTTTCAGTACATAACCTTAGCCATTCCCTATAATTGTTTTTTTGAAAGTTACAGGAGCAATGTCCCAAACAATTATCTCTGCACGATTAGTTTTCATAATACACAACATATATGATTTGTTTATGAAGTATAGAATGTATTATAACTCGTCTTACTAAAAAATGAAGTACATTTACATGTACAAATTTGATAGCATGCATTTCTTAAAATATTTGTTTAACGTAAGCTTCAAGCAAATTCAGCATAAAAATATATTTTGAATTGTCGCAAATCTCGAGAAAGTCAAAAGTCAGTCTTGAAGGCAAGGGAAGGAATTAACCCAAGTTTTTCAACCATTGTCTTAAAACGTGATTTGAATAGATTATTAGTAACTTGTAAATTATGTTATTTATAATGTTGAATATTACGTTCTCCAAAATGTATATATTTGTACACAATGCATTCTGACAAGTTTTACAAGAAATAAAATGTTAGCTTTTAATGTATGATCATGCCTTTGCTGAAATAATATGTTGGGACCATTGAGGAGAATGTAAATTAATTCACAAGCAGTAAATATTTTATTACACAGTGAAACAGAACTGTTACGTAACTATATTTATTCTTTTGTTCATAGGTGAACTGACAAAGGTGAAGATAGAACATGACAATGCAGGATTCCGTGCAGGATGGTTCTTAGACCACGTAGAGGTGACCAATATGGCTACCAATCAAACAACAATGTTCCTATGTGAAAAATGGTTTGATAAAGGGAAAGGAGATGGAGAAATACAAAGAGAACTGCTGCCAAAAGAATAAAATGTGTATATGTTGGTACAGATATTCATATTCACCGTGACATATTGTGTAAAATTTCTTATTACCATTTTGTGTAGCTTCAAGAATATTTTCATCTTTTTTTAAATTTTAGCCATTTTACTGCCCATTACTATTATAACTATTGACTTGTGTTTTGATTAGGAGCTACTTATTTTTTAAACAATTTTTGTACAGTCATGTAAAAATCAAAGTGTGTGTTTCTGTGCGTTTTAGTCATAATAATTATAATTAATCATGATATTTTGTAATACTGTGATATAATGCGAGATTCTTATTTTTTTCTGAATATTTTTGATTCATTTTAAAACATCAAAATAAACAGTAGACTCAGGTAATTGTTTTTTTAATATGCATATACTGTGAAGGTGTAAACATTATCATTACTTTTTATAATTGTATCATAATTTTGATGCTTTAGTTGCAACATTCCTATATTGAATATTAATTTTTTAATTACAAAATTTAGACAATATAAGTAAGTTTGTTTTGTCTTATTTGTTGTCTTGCAGGGTAAATGTGTAATTCTTGCTCACCATATAGAACACGAAAGCTTTTTTTATTTTTGCTTGATAATGTAGTGTACTTTAATGGTGTTTATTTTCTACTAAATATATTATAATGTGCCTTTACTAAACTTGATTCATGTACAAATGTAACGTCCATGATATTATAATGTATACTGTATAATTATTTCTTAAAAATATTGTATATTTGTAAACTGTACATTATTTATAATAAATTCAATTAATAACGTATTTTTTATTTTTTGTCATGTGCATGACAAAATTTATTACTTACTGCAGAACTACAGTAAGGTCCCGAAAAAGGCAGCAGATTTAAAAAAAACATCTGGCAACTGAGGAACCTCACATAATTATATAAAAAAATGTATGTGCTGTATTCCTCACATTTTATATAGTGAGGTGTGGATTGAAACTAGATTGATCAGTAAGCACTACTAATGAAATAGATTATGCCAGATGTCACCTACTTTTGTTAGAAATGGCAAATGAGTGTCCAGCACCACATCCAATATGTGTAATAATACAGTTTTCTAAAGTCTTTATGCGAGTAGGTTGTTGCACATTTATTTCATTTCCCGTTCCACACATTCCATGATCATTCCAGCCCCATGTGAATATATAATACCACTTTCTAAAATTAAACATGGAAAAATCCTGTACAATGGTCATAATCATTCAAGACAAGAGTTTTAAAATACTTGCTGTTTAGATAGAACACTTTTGGTACATTTCCTAGCCCATAAAGTAGTTACTAATCACATGTCACTCTGCTTGGATCAGGATGATGACAAATAGATCACTGTGTGTGTTCACATAGTACAAGCATAAACACACAGTTATCTAATTTAGTCAAAATACTACAATGGTACATAATTTAACTTTGAAAGTGGAAAAATATTGTGTGCATACCCACAACTTGATAATGCAGCTAAATTTATCATTATGGCTTCCAACAACAAAGTTGCAAGACACATTATTTTTGCATATTTGGTTCTTTTTTTTCTTGAGTAATTTTTGTCCAAAGCCTTTCTCAGAAAGTAATGGACAAATTTACATGAAATTTTGTGAAAATGTCCATAAGGACCCAAAGGAAAAATTTTGATTATGAAGGTTGGTAGCCATCTTTAATCCAAAATGGCAGCAAAATCAAAAACATATTCTTTGTGAACTCAGAAAGCAGTGGACTAATTTCAACAAAACTTGGATCAAAATATTTGCTAGATATGGGAGATGAAAATTTGAAGTGAAAATGGCTGCCATGTGAAAACATATTCTTTGATAACTCTGAAAGTACTAGTTCAACGAAACTTGGATTAAAATGTTTGCTGGGTTCTTAAGATGAATCAAAAATGGCTGCCATGTCAATAATTTTGTGTTGGAAGCCATATACTGTGCCCCGTGCAATACTACAGGTCTAGTCAAGAAAGTGGTTACTACTTCTGTAATGTTTTTAGGACCATGGACTGCAAATCCATTATATTACAATTCCTGGTGACATGTGACGTGGCCCATTGTGCTGAAACTTTGACATGTTCTACTTTTTTTTAGTGTATTTCAAAATGTCAAGCCTATGTACCTCCTATAGCCAAACAATGTTCAGATCCACACGCTACTTGAATAATTTTTTCGATGCCCGAAACTTTACCAGGGTTGCAATCGTAACTATTCATGATTCGTCGTCCAAGCTGACCATAATTACCTCTACCCCAAGAATATGCTGAGCCATCATCTACAATGTGCAAGTACAACCTTGGTAAAGACCTAGCGTGCACTATGTTTCATAAAATGAACGCACAGAAAGTTCTTTAACCAAATGACAACAGCAAACACAATTTAAATGAAGCCTTGATAATGTAAATTGATCACAAAATACCTGCAATTGCTATTAGGAACTCCCAGCCACTACAAAGCTGCTTTATCCTTTTCCCTTCGAAACCTTCTGATGGTATAAGTAAAAAATTTGAAGACATTTTGAGTCCTTGACCTTCAGGCCCTAGTTGACCATGTTTATTGCACCCAGCTACATAAACTTTCCCATTTTCTATAAAATGACAAAATTAATAAAAATTTAATCATTTTCTAAAATGTTAATGTTCGTTCTGGAAATGCTCATTTCATTATGAAAATCGTTTTATCATCTACAACTATAATCTGACTAAATGCACCTTAATTGAAGATTTTACTACATGGCTATCTGCTAGAGATCATATAGCTGTCAAGTCTCCTGATGTGAATGTGAGACTCTTGTTTCGTAGCTCGTTCTCTGCAGTGATTGCCTTCAACAGAAAATTGTTCGAAAATACCAAATCTTTGTTCTGAACAATTCTGGCAACTTGACAGGTATGAGGTATACAGCTAACATCTTCATAAATTTGAGCTTTGGGACTGGTGACCTCGAACAATGATGCAATCTCACTTGGCTTACAAATTTGACATTCCTCACTGTAAACATCCAGCTCACTCTTTATTTTCAGTTCACATTTATTATAGAATCAGCCTACATTTACACATAAAAATGTGCACTCCTCCGAAATAATTACTTGTGATAATAGTGTATTATAAGATTGAAAATGATTGAATACCTGTTAACAGGGCTGAATGATAGGCACCACCAACCACATTTACAATGTTCTCCTGAGACAGATTTAGAGTTTCAACTAAAAGAACAAAGCTAGTACTACCAAAATTCCAACAATTATCAAATGTAAGCAATCCATACATTGTAAGTACAATTAGTCAACACTCAGCATCTTGTACAGTGTGATAATGCTTACGCAAGTAACTTAAGGCAGGTTAAAATTTATTTCCAGATGCACACGCTATAATTCAGAATTATCTCCGCTATCTACATATGCACGTGCTACTAAACGTCGTTTGCTCATCTCCACA
>JAOXYB010030665.1:0-14765 GCA_028565635.1 Phoronis ovalis
AAAGATGTCCAACTTTGCCTTTAAATGTGGCTTTTTAAATCCACCTATTGATGAGATCAGGATCTATCTTTTGTTGGTATTTGATTTTTTAATCCATCTTTTGATGAGATCAGGATCTATCTTTTGTTGGGATTTGACTTTTTTACTTTTTAATCCATCTTTTGTTGGGATTTGACTTTTTTACCTTTTAATCCATCTTTTGATGAGATCATGATCTATCTTTTGTTGGGATTTGACTTTTTACTTTTTTTATCCATCTTTTGATGAGATCCTGATCTTTTATCCAGGATTTATTTTTACATTTTTAAAAACTATGATCATTGTCATATAGTCTGATTTTCTAGCAAACATTTTAAAATATATCAATACAAATAAACACGAAAGCCACTCACCAATGCATACACAATTAGAAAGTGAGTGTCATGAGACACGAGAAAACTATTACATAACTAACTTTCTTTTACATAATTCATGATCTAGCATCCACATCTATTGGGACGACAATTTTGTACAATTTGATAAGCCTATAAACCATTCAGACTAAGTGGGATATAAAAGTGGTAGATGAAACCGATGTTTAAACCCATTGCAAATATGTCTGACACCATGCCAGTAGAGACAATGCAGCAGACTGACAGGGGGCTGCCAAGTCCGCAGTAAAAGATGCCACCCCATGTGACTGTCAATGTTGTTGGTCACTTTTTTTTAGAATCTGCATAACAAACAAGAAACAGACCTATGAGAGGCCAACCGGCACAGAGACCAGCTCCAGGTGGTGAAGTTGGACATGCAGGTGGCTAGGTCATTGCACTTGCTATTCACCAGCCTGCCAATCTAGTCTTCCAGCTCCTCAATGCACCACCACCATCTGCTATACAGGGAATGGAATAATGAGTCTGGGCCATTGTTTCTACTACTGAACATAGACCCTAATATTGGAAGAAATGAATGACATAGTTGCAGTTGTCTGCTTAGACAAGAGAGTTGTCTGTGGAAAAAGCACTAATATGGAGGTGGGGGCATTACAAGGAATAGTCGTTTGGAAGCATCTTCTTTACTTATATCATCATGGACGAATGAATATCCATCAATCACATACTAATATCATGCTGATAATGCTAAAACCATCCAAACTGCCAAGGTATCCATGTATTTCGAAGAATTTAAGTAGCCAGCCCAGTGATTAACCCTCATCCAGCTAGAGGACACAAGCCAGAGGCACCTGCGTGCGGTCACCTGATGAGTTGGTGCCTCATGTCTGGGGATAGGTTTAATCCTATTTAGATATTAATTTTCCATATACACTCATTGCAGATATGTTTGCCACCTTGCCAGTGTGGACAATACAACAAAATCGACAGAGGGATGCATTACCTGCAGTTTTATCAATGCTGCTGGTTGTCAAATTGAAGCAAAGTGGATATAGACAACAAAGAAGGATATAGGATATAGATTACTAGAGGCAGACATCTATCAGACAAAACTCTATTTATGAAGAAAAATCTTAAAACCTGAGAAATCATGAAGCACCTTATTTATAACTGTGATGGACTAATGCGATTTTCTGCTTGAATTAGGGATGTTTTTAAAACAAAGTTTAGCTTCTTTTTTGGTAGACCTGGTACTATGTACATTGCTATTTAAAAAACAGACTAAGGTGATAAACCAACTGCGCATTCATTATTATTATCAGTCACCAATAGTTTGATACTAAAATAAATTCTCCAAACTTCATAACATGTCAATGGTTTATTAGTTACATAAAAGATGGCCTCAGTTCACATTCAGAGGCATGGACCACCTCTTGGGAGCAATATCAACATGTTTCATGATGGCAGTGTGGAGATACTGGACATCGTGAGGAGTCAGCAACTACCGCGTCAAGGAAGGCAGGCTTTGGGTAAGTAAAATGCTAGAATGGCACCTTTCATAATATGTTATACCTGAACACAGAATAAATCTGTCTTGAGTTAGGGTTTTGCATATAATTCTGCAGCTCCAAGCAATGAACTTTTAGTGTATACTCCTCAGAAACAATGGTAGTAGCATAAGATGCAGGGCACGGTAGATCCTGGCAATAGCGTAACACCGGTTGTGACTGCATTTGTAGATTTTGGTATGTAACAGTCCTCATATACCAATGCAAGAAACCAGTGGAGTGCTGGGGGGGGGGGGGGCACCGTTTTTCAAGATGTGAAGTACACATTCAGAGGCATGGACCAGCTCATGGGAGCAATATCAACGTGTTTTATGATGGCAGTGTGAAAATATGGGACATCGCGATGAGTCAGCTACGATCGCGTCAGTCGCGTTAAAGGAAGGCAGGTACACAAGTGCTTTGTAACTCTATTTTGAAACTGTAATATAATGGAACATATTAAACTGTTTTTGTTTATTCAGGTTTACTTCACAAAAAATCAATCATTTATAAATCTGCCTAATTGTAATTAAATTGATTAAAACAGTTCAACTAGAAAAATTATGTTTGTCAAATTGAAAGCATAAATATTTTTAATCGGCAAACCTGTGACATTTCTTTTTTCAGAAATCATGACCTGGTATTTATGTTTACTGGGATGGGAATGGGTATTTATGTTTACTGGGACGTGAATGTGATAAAATTTGATTATGCTAACCATCCAAACAGTCAAAGTATAGACATATTAATTAGGAGAAAAGTAGGATGTGAAATTAGTAAATCGTGAAATTGCATTACCTCTTGTGGATAACTTGTCACTGCCAGTCGTGGCAATCCGGCAGGGTTGAGAGGCACCATTATGTGTAGCCATGTCCATAGTTCTAACAAATGCTACCAAGTTCAATTCGAGTAGGATTCTTTTCTGAGATAATACTCTTCAAAATGGCATTGAATGCACAAGATGTTTTTTTTTGTTCGTTTATTTATCAAGTTTCTCTATATTATTTAATTATTTTCTTACAGAAATTGCATGAAAAGAAGTTCTTGCAATGAAGTGAAGTTTCTAGACGATATTAAAGATTTAATTACCAGCATAAATGTAGTAAGTGGAGAGACAATCATTGAAGTTGTCAAGTCATGTCTTTGTTACTTTGTGTGTCAGTAGGATGAGACTCATGCAATATTTTATTTCATACTTGCAAGCTGTCAACACGTTATGAAGCATAGATTTGTTGGGAAGGGATGGAAATATGTACGTACGTCACCTGGGTAGCTTCCATTCCTATTGAGAAAAACCAATTACTATGTCGATCAATGGGCTGAATGAGGAACCTGCTGTCTATATATAGTTAACAAGATCTTGAGATCTTATTTAATGTTTTACTACTGTTTGCAACAAAATATTGCTTAATTTGGAAAAAACTTAGATAAAAGTGGATATGGACAACAAAGAAGGATATAGGAAAAAGATTACCAAAGACAGGAATCTATCAGCCAAAAGTCTATTTATTTATGAAGAAAAATCTTAAAACCTGAGAAATCATGAAGCACCTAATTTATAATCTTGACGGAGTAACACAATTTTATGTGGAACAAAGTATCTGTTTGGGCAATACAAATTAATTTCTTAAATTCACCTCCAATAGTAAGGCATTCACCAAGACATACGTTTTTCTATGGGTTACTAGAGGGCAAGCCCTGTGACATTAGCAGATCCCATTGTAGTGGAAGGCAAAGAATGTGGTCAAGCTTGTCTTAATAAAAGGGATTATGAAGCGCAGTGTATCGTGGTTAGTATGAAAGGAGCAAGTGCAAAAGCCTTGCATAAAGTGTGAAATCAGAAGAGAATATGTGCAAGGACTGAGCAAACACATCCTGCTAGACAATGCAAGGTGAGTATGACAGTATAGCATTCTACAGCCTAGTGATTATCCTTCTGGCGCCTTTCAGTAGATTATTATTTCAGAATACATGATCTACAGCCTGGTATATACACTTACCAGGACAGGAATACATGTATGACAGAATAGATATATTAGAAGAGAAGTGGGATGTCATATTAGTAAGTTGTGCAGTTTTTAGGAGTTGGACCATAGAGGGATTAAGAGCCCAACCAGCCCAGAGACTAGCTTTAGGTGGTACTGTTGGTTATCCACATGCACAGGTCATAGCCCTCGCTGCATATGAGTCATCACTTCCCACTCAGCCTGTTGCCCAATCAGAGCATGCCACCCGGCCTGCTGATGACCATCCTCCTAGCGCTGATTTTCGTAGTTCACGGGGGGAGAAGAGAAGTGGGGAGGAGGATTCTACTTCTAAACACAAATATGCTTCTTCTTCCTCCCTGTCTGCTTCTCTTGATTCTACATTTGCCTCATCCACCACACCACACCCGCCCGAAATAGTGGCTACTACTCCTGTTTTTTCAAATTGAAACACAGTGCCAAGGTAGATACAGGCACCCAAGGCATCATTATACATCTTTAGAATTAATATAGTTGTTTGCTTCCAGATATATTCAACAAAGAAGATTATCTGAAACGAGGGATAGTATAAGGCAAACATACATAACGGCTTGCATGTCTATAATACGGCTCTGCTATAGAAAGCCCTAAAAAACTATCCACACTGGGTGCTTCTGATCAAACACCCATGTACATGTAGGTATAACGAGTGAATAATCTACATTGTGAACCAAAAGTCAAGCAATAATAGACTTATCCAGCCTTTGCAAACTTAAACTGGTTGCATTTCATTGGGATATTGCGAAATCAACCTCATGCAAGCATAAAATCAGTGAAAGAATCAAAAGCTTAGTATCCAAAGTAGTTTGAAAAAATTCTTACATATTACTGAAAGACAATACCCAGCCAGTCATCCATGTTACACAAAATTGATCCATCCATATTATTTAACGAACTCAAGACTAAATATGGCCAAATGGAACAGCAAGAGGTCATCAGAAAGGTAACTGAACCATCAGATTAGGTAAACAACATAGCTATCTCACAACATCAATGGAAAGAATTCAACAAAGTTATGCTGCAGTGGCAGATCCGGGATTTCCTCAAGGGGTATACAAACAATATAAATAATAATGCAAAAGAAACTAAAACCCTCTGATATTTATTACAATATGGAATTGATTTTATGGTTAAACTGTCTTCTTCTATCATTATTATTGATAAAGATAAATTATAGATAATTGTTTATGGTTACTAAGAGTTTCAATATGCTCTCCAAAATTTACAACATGACTAAACGGTCTAATGAATTTGTGATTTAATGCGAAATGATTTTTTTTGGTATATATTTTCAGTCCTCACATACTAATGTACCAAGCAGGTGAAGTGCTAGGTAGGTACTGTTTCCACAAAGACTTCCACTACACCTCATTTCCTGTGGGTGTGAGGCAGCCTCACATATTTAGAGCAAGGACCAGCTCTTGGGAGTAATATCAATGTGTTCTACAATGGGAGCATGGACAAGCAGGTCATCTTGACCGCTTCAGTCATGTTCAAGGAAGACAGACACACAAGTGCCTTGTAACTCTATTTTGAAACTGTAATATAATGGAAGATTAAACTGTTTTTGTTTATTTAGTTTAGTTCACAAAAAATCAGTCATACATAAATCAGCCTAATTGTAAAAAAACGATTAAAACAGTTCAGCTAGAAAAAATTGTCAAATTGAAAGCATAAATATTTTAATCGGCAAAGCTTGTTCTTACTGTAATGTTTCTTTTTACAGAAATCATGACCTACAGCCTGGTATTTATATTTACTGGGATGGGAATGTGACAAAATTTGATTGTGCTAACCATCCAAACGGTCAAAGAATAGATATATTAGGAGGAAAGTAGGATGTGAAATTAGTAAATCGTGCAATTGTATACACCTCTTGTGGATATGCTTGTCACTGCCAGTCGTGGCAATCTGTGGTTGAGATGCCATGTCATGTGCAGCCTAATCCAATAGCCCATGCTACCACCAATTTTTTAGAAAATGAAAGGTAAACAACGAGCCAGATAGCCAAACCTGTAACAAGGAAATCGGCCCAGAAACCAGCTCTAGGCAGTTCTGTCAGACATGCAGCTGACCTGGTCATTGCACTTTCTGCTGCTCAAACCAATGTTCCAGCTCCTCAATCATAACTTGTGCTATACAGACTCCAGCTTCCATGCAATTACCTCCCATTGTGAAGACTCCTGCTACCAAACTGTCACAACTCCAGGTGCCACTTCCTGTATAATGAGCAACCATCACACATGGTACAGCCTCTTTGCTGCCCAGTATCCTGTTACCCAGCTATCATCACCAGCTGTGCCCAACCACTGCTCTGCCACCACCAAAACTCCCTATAAAACATCCTTCTGCTTCTGGTAGTTCCCAGGGGTAGGGCGGAAGTATAGGTAACATGATTCTGGTCCTGACCACAAAAATGTCAGCTAACATAGTACTATTTCTTATGTTATTTTTTTATTATGAATATTGTTCAAAATAATTTTTGTGCTAGTTGAAATATAAATCATTTCTAGGATTTTGTCGTAAGTCATGTCTACAGTCTAGTTTAAAGCTAAGCTAGAGTCTCCTTGCTGTTTTAAGTAAAAATTCAAGAAAAATCTAAATTACATTGTTTTAAAACAAAATAGATGTTTTCTGAAAATTTAAACATCCAGGCTATGTCATAGTGTTTTTTAGACTCATGTGTGACAAGTATGAAATTTAATTAGGTTTAGCTTCCACCTTTGTTATAAAAATCCCACAGGATAAACCAATAGGTCTACATTTGTGCTATCTATGTTTTTTAGCAAGTACAATTGCTGTGGTCCAATTGCACATGGGACATTGGTTATTTAATCAAACAGGGTATTAAATAATTAAATTAATTTCAAGGTACATCGATGGTATATGTTGTAAGTCAAGTAATCCCAGCTATACAAAAGTTAATGTTATAAAAAGAAAACAGGTGCATTTCACTTTTATAATGTTCCAATTATCTAACCTAATTTATTTATAGAGGAAGAACAGAAGGGCAGAAATACCAATGCACTTCTGAGAAAGATGTAGTAGAGCAAGCCAAACCTCAGGTAGAAATATAATTTAAAAAATTGAATGAATTTTGTAATCAACAGGCTTGAAATGTGTTTTAAATATGCAGTAAATCTATATTGTGAGATTCTTATCTTGGTTTTTAGGACACAATTATGCTGGTGGGTCATATTCAGTTGGTATCCAGACATTCTTTTTGAAGGTATTCTTAATAATTGTAGCAGCTTCAATGATAAAATTTTAATTAAAATTAAACTGTGTTATTTTAATTATATCAACAGAGAGGAAATAAAACTAAAAAGAAGCAAGAAGGTCGAAAAAGCCCTTCCCGCCTTCACAAGTTCAACATCATCAGATGAAGAAGAATTTGCACTAGCGGAATTCCAAAACAGTTGTAATAAAGAAGTAGAAGATCAAACCAAACCTCAGGTAAGAAACAAAAACACCATAATTGACTTTTTTACTTAAGTGATATAGTTCCTATTTATTGCAAATCAAAAACAAGATCGTTGTGATTTAATGAGATTATTATAATCTTGGTTTACAGACATAATAATGATGGAGGCTGTTTTTTATCCAGGGAGTAGATACTTCATAAAATTTTGGATAGAGGTGCATTTAAATGAAAACAACATTTTTTATTTTTATTATACCTTTAGAGAACAAGAAGTAAATCAAAAGCGAAGAAAAGAAAATCTACAGAAGAGCTCTCTATCCTGACTAGTTTATCATCAAGCGAAGATGAACTCCTCATCAGTGCAATAGAGGTAAGATTTTGTAAATAATCCCAGTATGATGAACCCTTCAAACATATTTTGACATCTAAATTAATAAGCTTTGAACCCTTCTCTAAGCATCATAACAAACATTTTTAAGGCAACTATAATATATTTACAATGAGTTTTATAATGAGTTCAAGCAGCATTTTTATAATTATGGTTTTTGAGATTTTTTACATTATTTTAACATTAATGTATACATTATCCAAATATTATCTGTTTACCAAATGAAACGTTTATTCATTCACAGCATGTCAAAAACATTATAAAATAGCGGAAGCTGTAAGTTATATAAATACAGTCAGTAATATATGGTGTTTAAATTTTAGAACACAGAATATGATAAACATGCTAGCAGTGCAACAACACCAACCGTTGGAGTGCAAAATGTTACAGAAATGCAGGTAATGTGTTTGACAATTTTATGAGTTCTAAATAATTCATCTCAATTTCGTAGTTTTAATCAAACTCATTTGCCTAATTTACAAGCAGAAAATATGCAGGAAGCACTACACATAACATCTAATAAATGAAATTTACCAGAACAACAGATCCTATCTTCTATTCCTCGTATTCCTGTACTGTTTACAATAATGATAGCAAATAACCATTTTCTGCACCATCACAATTCAAGTACCATTCATTTTAAAACAAGAGCATCATTGACTGTAATGTCCTAATAGTGGGTTATGATTGTTTATCAACAATTCTTTACAGTGGGATGAAACAAATGGCAATACACGCCACTGACACAACTGCTTTCGGTTTCTTGCTGGTTAATACTAATTAATGGAATCAATTCACTAACATGGCAGTTTTATTTTGCAGATCGGACTTGGGGAATGTACTAAAGGAAATATATTTTTAGGTGTATTCGAATCAACTGGAGAATTTAGATATTGCAAACAATCGATAGGAAGGATTGAGGCGAGAGGAATTTGTATTGGAAAAGAAGACAGCTATAGAATAGATAAAACTTCTACACCACAAGAAGTTGATGGTACATTTGAAGATTATATGATTTGCAAGGGCAGCACCCAAATTCAAAACCATACGATAGATTTAATGTCAGATAAATGGATTTTAGACCATGCAACTAAATATCTGGACTATAATCTTGTTTACTGGAGTTAGATCAAATAAATCATGGGACAAGGCTGCACGAAAATTTGGCTGGGCACAGTTCAAAGATATCCAAAGATGTTCTGATAAAGAAAACTTTCCGGGCAACTTTAAAAAAAAGTATGTATTAAAACATGTCAATGAAATTACATGCAAGTGGATGGGAAATCTTATGGTGTACTTATGCCAATGTGCTCATATTAGACCACAGGTTAGCTGATTTTTTGTAGCTTTTTTCTACATTTTTTGGTACCCCTAATGGCGGTTTTTTCAAAACGGATGAAATGACACTTTTTTTTAATCATGTGAGTATGAATCTGCATTTAAACCCAGTTTCATCTAGAAATAATCAGTGCCATGTGTGGACTGGCAGACTAAAGTGGTTTGCCCCCAGCTGTCATATGGCCATATGGATATTAGACTCCCTGGGGCAAGAAGATGGAATAGGAAGGCAGTGCACCAGCTGGCCTTCCTAATTACAATCCCAAGAGCAGACATTACTTCCGCATTTGACGAACCGAGGGCTCGAAGACTGGTGTTCTCACGTATGTTACAATTCTTTGTGCATTCCACCAGAGCACGTACATCAGCCTCTAGCCCCAGAGTTTTAATAATAATAGGCAAGTTTGCCGCAGTAAGAACGTGTGCAGTGGCCACGGTGATCTTCTCCCAGCTGCCTCCTTGAATTGAAGGTAACTACCAACATAATATGTCTGATTTTGTTCAGTAATTATGACAAATCGGTTTTAATTTTTTGTATTCAGGTCTTGCGTGTGCGATTGGAGCAAATTTCCTCCTGGAAATGACTGGAACGCTGGATCCTCCACTGTTACCTGTACTGTGAAGAACATTGAGCTGCCTGGTTGGTTAGTTTTGTTTGCTTGCTTTTTTGCTATTTAAGGGCTATCGATTGATTGCTTGCTTTCTGTATACTACAGTAATATTCCAGGGCATTTCATTTCTAGATAAAATCAACAAAACTCTTACATATATTTTGAGAATGATTATAGATAATTGTGTTAGTAATTTACATAAAACTCAGAAACTTTACTATACTAAAGATTTTGTTTCACATGTGAATCAATATGGTGCTGCAGAAGTACTAGGCTTGCTGAAAGCATGCTCATCTCTTCTTGGAACTTTTGGTAATTTTACATTTCGCACACAATCTAATTGTCTTTTTCAATATTCTGACTGCTTTTTGGCCTCAAAATAGTCCTGTGCACGTTGTCTTTTCAAATCAAGCTGTCTCCTGCGTACTACAGGTCGTTTCGCATAACCATTTCATTGTTGTATATTTCCTATTTCAGCTGTGACTCTAGAGCCTTTTAGTACCTGGAGGTACTCCAAACATTTGTGATCGCTGAATTTCCAATGCCACAGTTTACATGGTAGATGGCTGCGTGCACCCTGGATTCTGCATTTTTAGGCGTGTTAACATTTGTCGGTAAGTTCGCATGTATAGCTCTGTTTATGCCTCATTTTTGTTGGTAGTAATGTGAAATCTGGTTTCGAGTATAGCATCACGGGAAAGTCGCATACTGAGTATCTCCTCCAGCAGCATTTTGTCATTTCTACTCATTCTAATTTCCCACGAGCAATACCTGCAGGTGCTAAATTAATCAAAAATCCCACCACGATTTGTGTTTTCCACCTGTACAGGCTACGGGTTTATAGTCACCACTATAACATTTAATTACTCTAATTTTAGGGAGTTTTTGAAATAATCTTATGGAAGTTACCATTGTGTAAGCGAAATAGTTTCTTTGTTATCCAAGAACATCCGACTTCACATCTCGACTACATGCAGTCGACTACTTCCCATCACCCATTAGTTGTCGCATATTTTACAAGTATATTATATAATCCAAATTCATTGCCAATCTCATCACCAATAGTTTTTTCACTTCATGCTTCATTCAGCTTTACGTTTGCTGTACATCCTGTATGTCCATTGGGGATGTAGCTGGTAATCCACGACCTCAGAGCCATGCTCCAAGGGCACAAAGTTCATTTTGAGCAAACAAGCCCACAATCTGTTGTCTGTTAGTGTTTTCTCTGCCAAGCCTATGCACAGAGAGGAGTTTTGTCCATATTTTGTTTTGCTGCCTATTTTTACAGTATTATAGATTGCATCCATTGCAATATTCAGCTTTTTGAATTCAGTTCCTTGAATATTTATAGGCTCTGCAGCTTCAGTTAATTCATTAACTTTGTCCCTCATGTCCTGCTTATTTAATGATATCAATTTTTTACCCACAGCAACTTCTTGCTTTTGCATTCCAGTTGGGGAAGGTGGTGGAAGTCCTTTTGTTCTTGCATCAACTTCTTTATATAATTTGCACTTCTCGGATATAAATTAGCAGTTTTTGCATTTTGAGCTTTGCTTCATGGCAAAGCCTATGATTTTTTCATTATCTATTTCAAATTCAATGTTTTCACATTCCATAAGTGTGTTGTTTTTCGATTGCATTATTGTACATATCAGTAACTAATGTATTGTCTAATAATCTGTTGCCTTCATAAATGGCGCAATCATTTTCTGCCACTTGACAAGCATTTACCTTCGTCTCTTCATTTGTTTGAGACCTTAACAAAATTGGTGGCAGTGGGTTGTAGTCTGTATCATACTGGTAAGTTTCCTGCTTGGAATGGGCCCGTTTTGTCTGCCGCTGGAACTGTTGGACCATTTTTCTTTCGATATCAGGGACTTGCTTTAATTCTCTGTATCTGCCATATTTATTTCCAACACCTGCATGCCGTGTTCGATATTGTGTACCCTTTTTTGACTTGTCCCCGTGTATGATGCTTCTTGTATGGAATGTATAAGTTGTACTTATTGCAATACTATCATTTATCTTTATAGACAAAAACAGATGTCCTGGCATATACAGACATTGTCCCTATATGACATTACCGTAAAATGCATCAACTTTCCCATAATGAGCATAGGTGTTGATTGAAGTGACTTGTATGTGTATCATAAGCTATCTGCCAAATGTACAATCACCAGGTGCCAGTGATAAGGGGATTGAACTCTAAAGATTTAAACCCAAAGATAGAAACCATTAACATGCATTATGTAACTTTTTGGAAGGATCATTGTCATCTCCATGACGACGACTTATTTTAACCTTTACAGTGAGTGAAATATTGAGTGGACATTGGTTTTTGCCAAGTTTGCTGATTTTTGATGCCATCCTTTAAGTAATTAATTAAAAATATGTGCTATTGCATAACAATTGTTTTGCTTTCTATTTCTTGTAGGAAGAAGACTATATTTATCATAAACCTAGGGCTATGTTTGAATAGTGCTGTTTTACTGGATATTTATGCAGCTAAAGTGATGGCAATTTTCAGGTATTTACAGAGGGAATGTTGTTTGGGTGTCTTTCTTTTTTTCTTTCTTCTTCAGTACAACAGTAATTCTCATGATTTTTTTCTCAGGTGCTATACTCGAGATATAATAAAGTGTAGTGTAGTATAAGTTTTTTACAGTCAATTGTAAAAAACATGTCTCATTAGGCCTTAAGTACACCATTGCACATTTCAAATGTTTACACTACATACGAATATAGTTCCGCGTATTAATCAATGATATTTTCCTCTTTTCTCCTGTAGTATTGACATACAAATTTGGATTTATTTGAAGGACAATGAATGGTCTTTATTTACATATTATCAAATCTTAGATTAGTGCAATGCATTTTTATTGCTAGTGTCACTTTTATGGGACTACATTTCCTTGGATTAGGTGTGTAACAGGGCATAAGGTAGAATGACGTCAGTTTTTCTCCAAATCAGTATGGACAAGGCTGCACGAAAATTTGGCTGATAAAGATGTTCTGATAAAGAAAACTTTCCGGGAAATTTTGATTAAAAAATTATGTATTAAAACGTATCATTGAAATTACATGCAAGTGGATGGGAAATCTTATGGTGTATTTATGCCAAACAATTACAAACTAGTAGACCAACAATTATCTACCAACCATGAAATTAAGCATGAATACAAATCAACTTTACCGACTGCACATGAAAGAGGATCATAACTTAAGTACAAATTCATTAGTTTTTCACTTGTCTTCCAAGTAATCTCAAGTAGTATTCAGTACTTTTTTCAGTACAAAAATGGGCATTTTAAGTAGTTTTGGGGGTACCTAGTGTGTAGTTTATTATTAAACTTTTATTACAATTATTCGCGGTATTTACAATTTGGCCAGAAAAAAATCTTAAAAATGTACTTAGCATGAATTTAGACATGTAATTTTCCTGTATGATATTCCTTATGACTTTTCTGAGGTATCATTAAACAATTACAATTCAGGCATT
This sequence comes from Phoronis ovalis, assembly GCA_028565635.1. Lineage (NCBI taxonomy): Eukaryota > Metazoa > Phoronida > Phoronidae > Phoronis > Phoronis ovalis. Next base: position 13,203 of record JAOXYB010030665.1, read on the forward strand.
TCACAAACAGGTCTAATGATTTCTGTCCATTTGTTAAACTGGGAAAACAACTAGCAATTCAGAATGTTTTGGTTATGTAGCTCTTTCCAGTTTCATACAAAGTGCTAGTACTGGTTTAATTGCTCATTTAACATGTCTTATAATTAAGATTCTGTCACTTATAACAAATAATCACAGAGAAATGCAGGACAGATTAATAATGTAGTCAAAAAGATCAAGAATTATGTTGAAGTATTGAATGGAATGTTAAAGGAAACTGTTACTTTTGAAACCTGTATTCGACTTTGCCATGCTCTCAGGTAAAACATACTTTTCCACTATATATTGCATGAGTTATCTATGTTCAAGTTCAAGTCTTTGTTCTGAACATGAAAAGATATAGTCTTCAAGTTTGTTAAGCCGCTGCTTAATTGCTTGCTTTGTGCCTCTTCTTGTCTTATACAAGGTTAGGATAAACCTTCTACTAATATGTAAGTTTATAGTCATATTAAAAAAAGACTAATGTATGATTTTTTTTAAATGATTTAGATTGATGTTTTTGGTGTTGTAGTGTATCATATACTTAAAAATGTTTATTGCACTTAAATGATCCTGAGTGCAGAATCATGCATTAAAAGGTAAGAAAGAATGTAGATCGCCTTACTTTTGTCAATTTTGAAAAATAATTTTTTCAGGACATGCAATTCCTTGTAGCTTTTCCAAAGCAGGCAATAGAATTATTATCACTAAAGGAACGTGCTGAGGAAGAAGGACAGCTTTGTAGGGAGGAAATTTGATAAATAATCTTCATAAATACAAGCAGGTTCTAGAAAGGCTGCAAGAAAACTCAAGAGAGGATTCCCAAAATGGAAGAGGAAAGTTAGCAGTTCTAACAAATCAAGTTAATTGCTTTGAAAGAAGACTTGCGCTAGTGAAGCAAATTTTCAATAGATATGAGGAAACAGTTATTAGATACGGATTTAGATATTGATGAGTTAGTAAAATGTTATTAAGGACAAAATCTTTGTCGAGAAACTGATGATTCTGCCGACGCAAATATCACAAATGACACTGACAGTGCTTATGAAAGCATGGGATATTGTTTTACTTTGTTCTAAAAAATTGCAATTAGTTGACTAAAAAGCTGCAATTAGTGCAACCACTGGAACTGTGATATGTGGTAAAATTGTAGCAATATATAATTGTCGAGGAAGCGACATCAGTCAGCAAGAAAGGAGGCTGGGCATGCCACAAAAAAGTTGTGATTGATGCGTATCTCATTATATGAAGAAACACAATGTTGAGATATCAGTTTGCTGTTGGGAATTATGGGACTGTCAGTGTACCAAAAAAAGACCGTACAAAAACTGATATACAAAGAGTACCTGGGGCTACCCTAATGAAAATTGAAAGCGGGATCCCGGCGGGATCAGGCGGGATCCCGCCGGGATCCCGGTGGGATGGCAAAATCCGGGATTTTGTCATCCCGCCGGGATCCCGGTCCAACATTTTTTGATATCCCGGTTATGGACCGGGATCCCGGTGGGACAGACCGGGATCCCGGTGAAGTGGGATCCCGGTCTA